>CM055116.1:1300228158-1300511118 GCA_029206835.1 Rana muscosa | reverse complement strand
TTCGGCATTCTCTCGGTTCAGTGAGCCGGCCGTGGCAAACATGATGGTTGTGTCCAGGTCGGCGATGATCCCGGAGACGGCGCTGGCGGCAGTGATACAAGCCTGAGTGCCGCGGTTCCCAGCTTGGAGAGCAGCCAAGACGTGTGACACCTAAGAGCAGAAAGTTAGAGACAGACCATGCAAGAAGACGATCACCCTGTGCAGAACCAAGGAAGAGGACATCCTCACCTTCTCGGACACGCGCCGAGCACAATCGATCAGCTCCTTCTTGGTGTAATTGTCCGTCGGGCAGCACTGCAGAGCTCCGGCTTTGGTGACCAGCAGAGAGCAGCCATGGCCCAGTTCCTGCACCCGCTGTTTGATGTGAGACCCAATCTGAGAGGAGACATATAGAGTTAGGCCAACCAGAAAAGACTAACAGCCATGTCAATTAGTTTATCAAGAAGAGTTTATCAGTATGGGAACCTCCTGGAGCTGTGGCCAGGGAGGAGGAGAACCTCCTGGAGCTGTGGCCAGGGAGGAGGAGAACCTCCTGGAGCTGTGGCCAGGGAGGAGGAGAACCTCCTGGAGCTGTGGCCAGGGAGGAGGAGAACCTCCTGGAGCTGTGGCCAGGGAGGAGGAGAACCTCCTGGAGCTGTGGCCAGGGAGGAGGAGAACCTCCTGGAGCTGTGGCCAGGGAGGAGGAGAACCTCCTGGAGCTGTGGCCAGGGAGGAGGAGAACCTCCTGGAGCTGTGGCCAGGGAGGAGGAGGACCTCCTGGAGCTGTGGCCAGGGAGGAGGAGGACCTCCTGGAGCTGTGGCCAGGGAGGAGGAGGACCTCCTGGAGCTGTGGCCAGGGAGGAGGAGGACCTCCTGGAGCTGTGGCCAGGGAGGAGGAGGACCTCCTGGAGCTGTGGCCAGGGAGGAGGAGGACCTCCTGGAGCTGTGGCCAGGGAGGAGGAGGACCTCCTGGAGCTGTGGCCAGGGAGGAGGAGGACCTCCTGGAGCTGTGGCCAGGGAGGAGGAGGACCTCCTGGAGCTGTGGCCAGGGAGGAGGAGGACCTCCTGGAGCTGTGGCCAGGGAGGAGGAGGACCTCCTGGAGCTGTGGCCAGGGAGGAGGAGGACCTCCTGGAGCTGTGGCCAGGGAGGAGGAGGACCTCCTGGAGCTGTGGCCAGGGAGGAGGAGGACCTCCTGGAGCTGTGGCCAGGGAGGAGGAGGACCTCCTGGAGCTGTGGCCAGGGAGGAGGAGGACCTCCTGGAGCTGTGGCCAGGGAGGAGGAGAACCTCCTGGAGCTGTGGCCAGGGAGGAGGAGGACCTCCTGGAGCTGTGGCCAGGGAGGAGGAGGACCTCCTGGAGCTGTGGCCAGGGAGGAGGAGGACCTCCTGGAGCTGTGGCCAGGGAGGAGGAGGACCTCCTGGAGCTGTGGCCAGGGAGGAGGAGGACCTCCTGGAGCTGTGGCCAGGGAGGAGGAGAACCTCCTGGAGCTGTGGCCAGGGAGGAGGAGAACCTCCTGGAGCTGTGGCCAGGGAGGAGGAGAACCTCCTGGAGCTGTGGCCAGGGAGGAGGAGAACCTCCTGGAGCTGTGGCCAGGGAGGAGGAGGACCTCCTGGAGCTGTGGCCAGGGAGGAGGAGAACCTCCTGGAGCTGTGGCCAGAGAGGAGGAGGACCTCCTGGAGCTGTGGCCAGGGAGGAGGAGGACCTCCTGGAGCTGTGGCCAGGGAGGAGGAGGACCTCCTGGAGCTGTGGCCAGGGAGGAGGAGAACCTCCTGGAGCTGTGGCCAGGGAGGAGGAGAACCTCCTGGAGCTGTGGCCAGGGAGGAGGAGAACCTCCTGGAGCTGTGGCCAGGGAGGAGGAGAACCTCCTGGAGCTGTGGCCAGGGAGGAGGAGAACCTCCTGGAGCTGTGGCCAGGGAGGAGGAGAACCTCCTGGAGCTGTGGCCAGGGAGGAGGAGAACCTCCTGGAGCTGTGGCCAGGGAGGAGGAGAACCTCCTGGAGCTGTGGCCAGGGAGGAGGAGAACCTCCTGGAGCTGTGGCCAGGAGGAGGAGAACCTCCTGGAGCTGTGGCCAGGGAGGAGGAGAACCTCCTGGAGCTGTGGCCAGGGAGGAGGAGAACCTCCTGGAGCTGTGGCCAGGGAGGAGGAGAACCTCCTGGAGCTGTGGCCAGGGGAGGAGAACCTCCTGGAGCTGTGGCCAGGGAGGGAGGAGAACCTCCTGGAGCTGTGGCCAGGGAGGAGGAGGAGACCTCCTGGAGCTGTGGCCAGGGAGGAGGAGAACCTCCTGGAGCTGTGGCCAGGGAGGAGGAGAACCTCCTGGAGCTGTGGCCAGGGAGGAGGAGAACCTCCTGGAGCTGTGGCCAGGGAGGAGGAGAACCTCCTGGAGCTGTGGCCAGGGAGGAGGAGAACCTCCTGGAGCTGTGGCCAGGGAGGAGGAGAACCTCCTGGAGCTGTGGCCAGGGAGGAGGAGAACCTCCTGGAGCTGTGGCCAGGGAGGAGGAGAACCTCCTGAGCTGTGGCCAGGGAGGAGGAGAACCTCCTGGAGCTGTGGCCAGGGAGGAGGAGGACCTCCTGGAGCTGTGGCCAGGGAGGAGGAGAACCTCCTGGAGCTGTGGCCAGGGAGGAGGAGAACCTCCTGGAGCTGTGGCCAGGGAGGAGGAGAACCTCCTGGAGCTGTGGCCAGGGAGGAGGAGAACCTCCTGGAGCTGTGGCCAGGGAGGAGGAGAACCTCCTGGAGCTGTGGCCAGGGAGGAGGAGAACCTCCTGGAGCTGTGGCCAGGGAGGAGGAGAACCTCCTGGAGCTGTGGCCAGGGAGGAGGAGAACCTCCTGGAGCTGTGGCCAGGGAGGAGGAGAACCTCCTGGAGCTGTGGCCAGGGAGGAGGACCTCCAGGAGCTGTAGACAGGTAGATATCGCTGTGATGGCTAAACAGAGAGACAAATAACCTGGAATGGCCTTGGTGAGAGGTGCAGATTTGGGAAGACACAGACATAGGAGACCCAACTGGCTTAAGACAATGTCCTCACCTCTTCATTCTCGGCAGTCATAGCAGCTGGTTTGGCTTCGTGTGCCAGCTGACTGTAGTCATTGGTAAGTTGGTTGGCCAATGTGCCCAGTTCATCAGGGTTGGTGGTGGATTTAGTGACCTGAAAAATAAAGATATTACACGTGTCTCCTGTCATTGCTATGAAGTGAGGTACAGTGGTCTGGTGTCTATAAATTAATATCACATTTTATAGGACATGTCTGGCTCCTGCCAACTGATCCTCCAGATCACTCAGCAGCTGACACCACCTACCACATTTCTGCACTCACCATCTCCTGCACCGTCACTGCTATAGCCTTGGCTGTCTTCACCATGGTTGTTTGATAGTCCACAAATGATCCCTCAGGCTCACCAATGTGCTGTTCATCCAGCTGCCAGGACAAAGGAGATGGAGGTCAGGCAAGGGGGAGGAGGAGGAGATAAAGGTCGGGGGGGAGGGGGGGAAGGAGAAGGAGGAGAGGAAGGTCGGGGGGGGGGGGGAAGGAGAAGGAGGAGAGGAAGGTCGGGGGGGGGGGGGAAGGAGAAGGAGGAGAGGAAGGTCGGGGGGGGGGGGAAGGAGAAGGAGGAGAGGAAGGTCAGGGGGAGGAGGAGAGGAAGGTCAGGGGGAGAAGGAGGAGAGGAAGGTCAGGGGGAGGAGGAGAGGAAGGTCAGGGGGAGAAGGAGGAGAGGAAGGTCAGGGGGAGAAGGAGGAGAGGCGATGAAGGTCGGGGGGGGGGGGAAGGAGGAGATGAAGGTCGGGGGGGGGGAGAAGGAGGAGGAGATGAAGGTCGGGGGGGGGGGAGAAGGAGGAGGAGATGAAGGTCAGGGGGAGAAGGAGGAGATGAAGGTCAGGGGGAGAAGGAGGAGATGAAGGTCAGGGGGGGGGGGGGGGGAAGGAGAAGGAGGAGATGAAGGTCAGGGGGAGAAGGAGGAGATGAAGGTCAGGGGGGGGGAGGAGAAGGAGGAGATGAAGGTCAGGGGGAGAAGGAGGAGGCGAAGAAGGTCAGGGGGAGAAGGAGGAGGCGAAGAAGGTCAGGGGGAGAAGGAGGAGATGAAGAAGGTCAGGGGGAGAAGGAGGAGATGAAGGTCAGGGGGAGAAGGAGGAGATGAAGGTCAGGGGGAGAAGGAGGAGATGAAGGTCAGGGGGGGGGGGGAGGAGATGAAGGTCAGGGGGGGGGGGAGGAGAAGGAGGAGATGAAGGTCAGGGGGGGGGGAGAGAAGGAGGAGATGAAGGTCAGTGGGGGGGGGGGGGAGAAGGAGGAGATGAAGGTCAGGGGGGGGGGAGAAGGAGGAGATGAAGGTCAGGGGGGGGGGGGGGAGAAGGAGGAGATGAAGGTCAGGGGGAGAAGGAGGAGATGAAGGTCGGGGGGGGGAAGGAGGAGATGAAGGTCAGGGGGGGGGGGAAGGAGGAGATGAAGGTCAGGGGGAGAAGGAGGAGGAGATGAAGGTCAGGGGGGGGGGGGGGGAAGGAGGAGATGAAGGTCAGGGGGGGGGGGAAGGAGGAGATGAAGGTCAGGGGGGGGAAGGAGGAGATGAAGGTCAGGGGGGGGAAGGAGGAGATGAAGGTCTGGGGGGGGGGGGGAAGGAGGAGATGAAGGTCTGGGGGGGGGGAAGGAGGAGATGAAGGTGGGGGGGGGGAGGAGGAGATGAAGGTCTGGGGGGGGGGGGGGAGGAGGAGATGAAGGTCTGGGGGGGGGGGGAAGGAGGAGATGAAGGTGGGGGGGGGGGGAGGAGGAGATGAAGGTGGGGGGGGGGGGGAAGGAGGAGATGAAGGTGGGGGGGGGGGGGAAGGAGGAGATGAAGGTGGGGGGGGGGGAAGGAGGAGATGAAGGTGGGGGGGGGGGAAGGAGGAGATGAAGGTCAGGGGGAGAAGGGAGGAGGAGATGAAGGTCAGGGGGAGAAGGGAGGAGGAGATGAAGGTCAGGGGGAGGGGAGGAGGAGATGAAGGTCAGGGGGAGGGGAGGAGGAGGAGATGAAGGTCAGGTGGAGAAGATGAAGGTCAGGGGGAGAAGGAGATGAAGGTCAGGGGGAGAAGGAGATGAAGGTCAGGGGGGAAGAATGGGGGGGGCGGGAAGGAGGAGATGGGGGGGGTGTGAGGAGATGGAGGTCGGGGGGGGGGGTGAGGAGATGGAGGTCGGGGGGGGGGGGTGGTGAGGAGATGGAGGCAGGAAGGAGGATATGGAGGTCAGGAGGGGAAGAATTGGGGAGAGGGGGGGCATATTGGAGAGAGTGAGAATCATGAAATAGGGAGTTGGGTTGTCACCTTGTTGATGGCCTGAGTGATGGAGTCTACCATTCCTCCTACAGCTCCGGCCGCACTGGCAGCTTCATTCAGTGTCCCCGTCAAATCGTCCACAGCTTCATGCATCATCTGAGCGGCTTCGTCCAGAGCTTCCTGGGTGTGTCCGGCCCCCTATGACAGACATGAGGGGTGTCAAGTGAATGGAGATTTTCCTATTCAGTCCGAGCACTGAACTTATTCTCTCTGGAGAAGAGACGCTTGAGAGGGGAGATGATTTCAATGTACAAATACCGTACTGGTGACCCCACAATAGGGAGAAATGTTTTCTGTGGAAGTGAGTTTAATAAGACACGTGGCCACTCATTAACATTAGAAAAGAGGTTTAACCTTAAACTATGTAGAGGGTTCTTTACTGTAAGAGCAGCAAGGATGTGGAATTCCCTTCCACAGGCGGTGGTCTCGGCGGGGAGCATCAATGGTTTAAAAAAACTATGAATCACCTGATACAACATACAGGGATATACAATGTAACACTGACATATAATCACACACAGAGGTTGGACTTGGACTTGTGTCTTTTTTCCTCCTCACCTCCTATGTAACTATGTATTCTGACCTTATGAAAAAGGGGGGGGGGGGGGTTTACAAGGGACTTTTAAGGCTTTCAGAACATTGAAGGGAAACAACGTACTTAGAAAAAATAGGATTAAAAAAAAAAAACAGAAGGAAATACAACATTCATGTCAAGAGTTTATAGGTTCCATTTTCGGAAAGTCCCGAGGTTTGTAACCCCTCCTCCCCCCTTTTCGTAAATTCTTGTAAAAATTTGGGATGTGGCGTTATATCCGAGGTTCTCGCTTTATTTTTCATCATGTATTCTGACCTATCACACCAAATCCCATTAGATTTCCCCATCCATTGGTCCACTCTGCATCTGCCCAGTCCCATCAGCTATAATCTGTCCTCTGATTGGAGCCCACCATTAGGACTGCCCCGCCCCATCTCCACCATTGGTGTCTGTGGTGAAGTGGTTTTCCTATCCTGCCTCCCCCAATACACAGATCTTCTCAGGGGTCACCTTGGCGTTTCCTCCGGCCTCCTTGGCGGTATAAAGCATCTGCAGAGCCGACTCTGCCAGGGTCTTGGTCTGGTCCAGAAGGTTCATCTGCTGCTGGTGGTTGATGGCCTTGGAGGCGGCTCCGATGGTGGCGTTGGTCAGAGGCTCGAAGTATTGGGCCATCTGGGAGACCTGTGAGGAGAAGGCATTGGACAGATGAATGGTAACCCACCTTTTAGCAGGTCCTCCTGGTGGTGCCGAGTATCCCAAGTGCCGGTCTTACCTTGTGTCCGAGCTGCGATGAGTCCGCCCGGGCCGCCGCCACCAGCGGTTCTATTAGGTTGCTGATCTCCTGCACAGACGTCTGCATCTGATTGTGTAACGCCTGCAGACACGAGAGAAGAACCCTCCATTATACAGCGCACAGGGATGACCAGTCTACCCCTTTTACCGATATGAGACCCTTGTAGTCCAGAATTCCGGTCTATGTCCCCCTCCCCCGCCTTTATAAATGCTCCAGGGGCCCCATACTGCACACAGCACTGCTTTCTTATATAACCTCCCAGGCCCTGTGGTGTAAAGCCTCCAGGCAGTGTAACTGTGGCCCTATAGGCCTGCTCCAAGACACTGCAGATTTAAAGCCCCATCAGTACCCCTGTTCAGCAGATCCCCAGCTCATCAGTACCCCTGTTCAGCAGATCCCCAGCTCATCAGTACCCCTGTTCAGCAGATCCCCAGCTCATCAGTACCCCTGTTCAGCAGATCCCCAGCTCATCAGTACCCCTGTTCAGCAGCTCATCAGTACCCCTGTTCAGCAGATCCCCAGCTCATCAGTACCCCTGTTCAGCAGATCCCCAGCTCATCAGTACCCCTGTTCAGCAGATCCCCAGCTCATCAGTACCCCTGTTCAGCAGATCCCCAGCTCATCAGTACCCCTGTTCAGCAGCTCATCAGTACCCCTGTTCAGCAGCTCATCAGTACCCCTGTTCAGCAGCTCCCCAGCTCATCAGTACCCCTGTTCAGCAGCTCCCCAGCTCATCAGTACCCCTGTTCAGCAGCTCCCCAGCTCATCAGTACCCCTGTTCAGCAGATCCCCAGCTCATCAGTACCCCTGTTCAGCAGATCCCCAGCTCATCAGTACCCCTGTTCAGCAGATCCCCAGCTCATCAGTACCCCTGTTCAGCAGATCCCCAGCTCATCAGTACCCCTGTTCAGCAGATCCCCAGCTCATCAGTACCCCTGTTCAGCAGATCCCCAGCTCATCAGTACCCCTGTTCAGCAGATCCCCAGCTCATCAGTACCCCTGTTCAGCAGATCCCCAGCTCATCAGTACCCCTGTTCAGCAGATCCCCAGCTCATCAGTACCCCTGTTCAGCAGATCCCCAGCTCATCAGTACCCCTGTTCAGCAGATACCCAGCTCATCAGTACCCCTGTTCAGCAGATCCCCAGCTCATCAGTACCCCTGTTCAGGAGATCCCCAGCTCATCAGTACCCCTGTTCAGGAGATCCCCAGCTCATCAGTACCCCTGTTCAGCAGATCCCCAGCTCATCAGTACCCCTGTTCAGCAGATCCCCAGCTCATCAGTACCCCTGTTCAGCAGATCCCCAGCTCATCAGTACCCCTGTTCAGCAGATCCCCAGCTCATCAGTACCCCTGTTCAGGAGATCCCCAGCTCATCAGTACCCCTGTTCAGCAGATCCCCAGCTCATCATTACCCCTGTTCAGCAGATCCCCAGCTCATCAGTACCCCTGTTCAGCAGATCCCCAGCTCATCAGTACCCCTGTTCAGCAGATCCCCAGCTCATCAGTACCCCTGTTCAGCAGATCCCCAGCTCATCAGTACCCTTGTTCAGCAGATCCCCAGCTCATCAGTACCCCTGTTCAGCAGAACCCCAGCTCATCAGTACCCCTGTTCAGCAGATCCCCAGCTCATCAGTACCCCTCTTCAGCAGATCCCCAGTATCCCTGTTCAGCAGATCCCCAGCTCACCAGTACCCCTGTTCAGCAGATCCCCAGCCCATTAGTACCCTCGTTCAGCAGATCCCCAGCTCATTAGTACCCTCATTCAGCAGATCCCGAGCTCATTAGTACCCTTGTTTTGAAGATCCCCAGCTCTGCTGATCCCCCACTCAGTAGTAACCTCCAGCTTTGTTGATCCTCCGCTCAGTAGTAACCCCCAGCTTTGTTGATCCTCTACTTTTCTAATCCTCCCTTCTCTCTGTTCCCTGCCCACCTCCCCCTATATAGCTCCCATTCTGCACACCACGAGTGACATTGCTAGTTTCTTCTTCTCCGGGTCCCCCAGCTCTGCTCATCCTCTGCCGCTCAGTCCTCTCTCTCTGGTCCCCGTCTCACCTTCCACTATATCGTTCTCATGTTGCACACCACGTGTGCCGCCTGCTAGTTGCTCTTCTCCAGTCTGGACCCCGCTCACCTTCCCGCTGCTCCACACCAGATGTGATGTCTTCACCAGACACCACCAGAATATATACACATGGACTGGAAGTGACTGCTGATGACGTCTTACTGGTTCGCTTGTTGGTTTCCCAGTGCATCCTGGGATCTCTCATACCTGCAATACCTCCAAAACAAAGCAAAGCTAATGCTGAATAAAAGCCCCTCAAATGCTGCAGGTGCTGTAAGTGAGCATTGTGATAGACTTCTATGGAGGCTTTGGAGACACTTTGAAGCACCAAGAAACCGACATGAGGGATAGTTTTTGAAGCAAAGCAAACACAAAAAGTGTGACCAGGACTGTAAGGTGATATTATTTAGTGGGAGGAGCTTTGATTGGCATTCAGAGTGTCCAATGCCACATATTGAAGCAAGTGTGACCGATCCCTTCCCGACATTCATTATCAATACTTTAATCATATCTCTCTTACCTCCTGTGAGATTCCCTCCCGTGGCACCAATTGCTGGCTGATGGCTTCTAGCGAGGCCTGGTCCAGTTCTCTCACGGCCTGGTTCAGCAGCTCAATGGCCTGATCACATTCCCTCTGTCCTGGGGCCTTGTCCCTGAGGAGAAAGCTCACATCATTGGGGTATAACTGATCTATTTCCTAGAAAAAAGCTCTGTCTGGGGAAAGGACCGGGAGGTTTGTCGTCTTCCTGGCAGTAAAAAAAATAGGATTTTTATAACAGCTTACCTGTAAAATCCTTTTCTTGGAGTACACCACGGGACACAGAGCTAGTCATTACATAATGGGTTAAGGGTCACCAGCGGTGATTGGACACTGGCACAACCAATGGAAGACAGTTCCCCTCCATATAACCCCTCCCATCAGGGAAGTACCTCAGTTTTGTAGCAAAGCAGTAAGGTTCCCATAAGAAGGGTGGGACCTCTGTGTCCCGTGGTGTACTCCAAGAAAAGGATTTTACAGGTAAGCTGTTATAAAAATCCTATTTTCTTTATCGTACACCACGGGACACAGAGCTAGTCATTACATAATGGGACGTCCCAGAGCAATGCTCATATGAAGGGGGGGAGACACAGATCAAACCGACCGCTTGCGGACCAGAAGCCCTATACTGCTGCCTGCAGCACACTTCGCCCGAAGGCGGAATCCTCATGTCCTTTCACATCTATTTGATAGAATTTGGAAAATGTATGGACTGAAGACCAAGTTGCAGCCTTACAGATCTGAGCCATCGAAGCCTGGTGGTGCACTGCCCATGAAGCACTTATCGCCCTGGTAGAGTGCGCCTTAACAGGAAAAGGAGGAGTCCTGTTCTTTAAACCATAAGCTTGAACAATTACTTGTCTAATCCACCTGGAAATGGTGGATTTTGATACCGCTTGGCCCCTCTTGGGACCATCTGGTAAAATAAACAAAACATCTGTTTTACGTATCTGAGCGGTTGCTTGCAGATACACCCTTACCGCTCTCACTAGATCTAGAGAGTGTAATAATTTTTCCCCCGCCGTCCGCGGGTTTGGAAAAAAGGAAGGCAGAACAATGTCTTGATTCAAGTGAAAAGCCGACACCACCTTAGGCAGAAAAGCCGGATGGGGTCGTAGTACGATCTTGTCCTTGTGACAAATTAGATAAGGCTCTTTACAAGAAAGAGCTGCTAGCTCTGATACTCTCCTAGCAGAAGCTATAGCAATCAGAAAGGCCAATTTCCTACTTAATATAATTAAAGGAATATGGCGAATAGGTTCAAAAGGTTGCTTTTGCAACACTGACAATACCAAATTCAAATCCCATGGACACAAGGGAGACCTGACTGGAGGATTTATCCTCAGTACCCCCTGAATGAATGTCCGAACTAGGGAGTGAGATGCCAATGGTCTCTGAAAGAAGACAGATAGAGCCGATATTTGCCCTTTGATGGTGCTAAGGGCTAATTTCATATCCACTCCTAACTGGCAAAAAGCAAGAATCCTACTTATTTCATATTTCAGAGGATTCCAACTTCTGGATTCACACCAGGAAACGTATGCTCTCCAGACTCTATGATAGATGAGTCTGGAGGCTGGCTTTCTAGCATTAATGAGCGTAGAAAGAGCCGGACCAGAGACCCCTCTCTTTTTCAAAATGTGGGTCTCAGCAGCCAGGCCGTCAAATTTAGCCTTTGTAAGGAAGGGTGGAATACTGGACCCTGTGACAACAGGTTGTATCGAAGTGGAAGCTTCCAGGGCCTTCCTATCGCCATTTTTACGATCTCGGCATACCAAGGCCTCCTGGGCCAGTTTGGGGCCACTAGGATTACTGGTATTCCCTCCTCCTTGATCCTGCGAAGCAGTCTTTGTAGAAGAGGGATCGGAGGGAATGCATAGATCAGTGAGAACTGATTCCATGGAGTTATTAGAGCGTCTGTCCCGTAGGCTAGAGGATCTCTCGTTCTGGACACAAAGTTGTCCAATTTCTTGTTGAACCTGGAAGCTAGCAGGTCTACATCTGGGTTTCCCCATCTCAGACATATGGCCTGAAAGATCTCGGGGTGAAGAGACCACTCTCCTGGTAGCAGCTGCTGACGACTCAGGTAGTCTGCTTGCCAGTTTTCTATCCCTGGAATGAAGATTGCAGAGATGCAAGGTACATGCTCTTCTGCCCATGCCAAGATCCGGTTCACCTCTCTTTGGGCTGCCCGACTGTGGGTGCCTCCTTGGTGATTGATGTAAGCTACTGCCGTAGCATTGTCGGATTGAACCCGAACTGGGTAGCCCTGTAACCTGTATGTCCAGGTTTTGAGGGCTAGATTACCGCCCGGATCTCTAGCACATTGATGGGCAGGATCCCCTGAGTCTTGGCCCAGGTTCCCTGGGTAGAAGCCTCCTCGAATACTGCACCCCAGCCCGATAGGCTGGCATCCGTAGATACCACCTTCCAGGCCACTGGGAGGAAGGACTTTCCCTTCCGTAAATTCCTGGCTTCTAGCCACCAATTGAAGCTGTGGCGTACTTGTGAGGACAGGCGCATGGGTATATCCAGAGCTTGGCTCTTCCTGTTCCAGGAAGCTAAAATATTGCCTTGAAGTAGTCTCGAATGAAACTGGGCGTAAGGGACCGCCTCGAAGGAGGCTACCATCTTTCCCAATAGTCTCATGCAAAGGCGAATAGACGGCCTCTTGTTTGCTTTGACCTTGTGGATCAGGTCTTTCAGAGACTGTATCTTTGGCTCTGGCAGGTATACCCTGTTTTGGGCTGTATCTATGATCATGCCCAGGTACACTATCCTTCTTTGGGCCTGGAGAGAGGATTTTTGTAAGTTTATAATCCATCCTAAATGCTCCAGGTATCCTACTGTAGTGTGTACAGCGTGATCCAATCCCTCCTTTGACTGATCTATTAATAGTAGATCGTCTAGATAGGCTGTTACCGCAATGCCCCGTGTTCTTAGGTTTGCTAACAGAGGAGCTAGCACCTTTGTGAATACTATGGGCGCGGTGGCTACACCAAATGGCAGGGCCACAAATTGAAAGTGGCGATCTTCTACCGCAAACCTTAGGAATCTTTGGTGAGCGGGGAGGATTGGTATGTGTAGATATGCGTCTTTGATATCTATGGACGCAATGAATTCTCCGCCTTTTAAAGTAGCGACCACGGATCGAATCGTTTCCATTCGAAAATGGCGAACGTTCAGAAACTGGTTTAGATTTTTTAGATCCAGGATGGGTCTGACTTCTCCGTTCGGTTTTGGAATCACAAAGAGGTTTGAGTAAAAACCTGAACCTTGCTCCTTTTGGGGTACCTCTGTAACCACACCTTGAGCTATTAAGTGATTCAAACCTTTGAAGAAGGATCCTCTTTTTTGTGGATCCTTGGAGAGTCTTGAACTTCGGAATTGAGAAGATGGGATCTCTCGAAATTCCAGTCTGTACCCTGAGGATATTGTGGATACCACCCATTTGTCCTGGGTTTCTGTCCGCCAAGTCGCTGAGAACTGACGAAGCCTTCCCCCCACTCGGCCGAGCGGGGGCGCCCCTTCAATGAGAGGTTTTGGGGGCTTGCTTATTAGCTCTTGAACCCCACGGCTTCTTGTTCTTCTGAGCCTGTTCTTTGGCTTTTTTGGGCGGCTGAAAAGGCCGTCGCCACTGGCTGGAGTCAGATTTCCCGGGAGCTGGGGAGAGAGTGTGTTTAAAACAAGGTCTCTTGTTTTTCTTTCTCTCAGGTAAAAGTGTCGTTTTACCACTTGATATCTTTTGGATATATCTTTCTAAATCTTCCCCAAAAAGGCGTTCGCCATGGAACGGGAAACTTGCCAACAACTTTTTGCATGGGGCTTCCGCTGACCAATGCTTAAGCCAAAGTACTCTGCGCATCTGTACCAGCTGGAGTGTAAGGCGTGATGCCTGTATGATAGAATCTCTCATGGCATCCACTGTGAAGCATAAGGCTTTAGGCAAATTCTCCCAATTTTTAGCCTGCTCTGAAGGCAGCTCCTTCAGCCCCTGCTTTACCTGTTGGCTGACGACCTGACACATACCGACTGCTGCTACTGCAGGTTGGATAATTGAGCCGGCCAAAAGGAAGGAGGATTTCAGTAAGGATTCCAACTTCTTCTCAGAAGGATCTTTAAACACTTGTACATTATCCACTGGACATGTCAGGTTTTTATTTACACAAGAAATAGCCGCATCTACCGTAGGCAGGCTCCATTTCTTTAAAAAAAATTCCTCCATAGGATAAAGAATGTTAAACTTTTTTGGAGGTGAAAAACGCTTATCTGGATGTTGCCAGTCTGCGTACAATAGATCCTCTAGTAACGGATGAACCGGGAAGGAGCATGCACCTTGCAGGGATCTTAATGATCCTAGGGAGGAGACAGGTGATTCTGTTACCTCCAAAGAGGGTAACCTAAATGCAGCTCGCACGGCTCCTGCATAGCATTGCACCTGTGACTTTAAAATCTGGGATACCGAAAAAGGCTCATCCGATATCCCTGATCCGTCTGACTCCTCATCCTCTGCTGATGTAGCCTCCTCCTCATCCTCCTCCTCCTCAGGTACTTCTGAAGGGAGGTCCAATACTGGAGGAGATCTGCTTCGCTTATTGTCCTTTTTAGAGGATTTAGCGATTAAAGTAGCAATTTTCTCCTCCAGATTATTTAGGGCAGCTGATAAAGTGTCCTCAGTGACATATGCAGGCCCAGGCTTCACTGGGGAAGCCGCCATACCTGACAGAGGTAATGGCTCATCCTGTACAGGTGCTTTTGGCAACACAGGAGAGGAAGGTACCGAGTCAGCACAGCTAGAGCCCCCTGTCTCAGGCGGCGGTGCTCTTTTATCTCTTTTTGTCCGCATTACTTCCCCTGGAAGGCTTACTGTTTAGACAAAATACAAGGTACCTAAATGCATATACTACCGTGTTCAGTTTAGCAAATACATTAAGTATGCAACTTTTAACACATAACTATGCATAACATGGATGTCTTCTAGGAAGTACCCAATCCAACCACATGGAGTCTTACGTCCCTGTATAGCTGCTGTGTTTCTCTGCCAGGAACAAGAGAACTAACGAGCTTGCTTGCTGCTGCAGTGCTTTTTACACTGACAGTCTTTTAAATTTGGCGCCGTTTCTGTGCCTGCGCGCGCCACGTGCCCGCGCACGCCTCGGGCCCCCCCCCCCTCCGATAAAGCGCGCTCCCGCGCGCGCGGCCTTTAGCGCTATGGTGGTGGCCATAGTGAGAGAGGACTCTCATCAGCCCCTGTCCCCACTTACCTGCATCTGCAGGTGTCTGTATCGGCCACCGGAAGGAGGAGCGGGGTGCTCAAGCAAGCTCAGCAGCGGAGGTGACGAGCAGTGTACTTCGCCGAAGCCGACACTGAACAGAGTGAGGTGAGTATATTCAGCTCTTTACTCCCCCCAGTGGTGGAAAAAAAGAAGACATCCACTTTTTGAAAAAGGTCCCAACCTAGTTATGGACCTTCTAATCTCACCTTATCCACGCCGCAGGTTTTTCTGCTGAAAGTTTTCAGACAGATACCAAACTTCACCCTTCACGGTGGGCTATGTGTGCCAACCTTCAGGGATATGGGTTCCTATTTAAAGGATACCTCTCCCCTGGGCCTTGTACAAGACTCTTACCAGGACTTTATAGCGAAATAGCGAAAGTGCTGGATCTTAGAGCCCAGTCCTCCGAAGAGAGACATTACAGGCGACGCCTCATGGATGAGGCCCGGATCCCATCCAGATTCAGCTCATTTGTAGGCGTCTTGGATGGATCCGAAAGCATAGCTCTTTTACCCCCAGAGGGTCTCTTTGGTAGAGCTTTCCTTTAGCACCTCCTAACGCGTCCAACACCTTTCGACACTGGCGAAAAAACTGGAGGTACTTCCCTGATGGGAGGGGTTATATGGAGGGGAACTGTCTTCCATTGGTTGTGCCAGTGTCCAATCACTGCTGGTGACCCTTAACCCATTATGTAATGACTAGCTCTGTGTCCCGTGGTGTACGATAAAGAAATCATCATACATCACAAACACTTGTGTAACAGGACTCTGAACACAATATCTACCCCCCCTCCCCCCCAAGTGGTTACGTCCTCTATGCTCCGCCCTTACCTCATATTGGTGATGAGTTTCTTGATGGAGTCAGAGACTGTCCGGGAGTGTCCGGCCAACACTGACCATTGTGGTGGGTCTTTGGGATTGGCAGCCAGGGAACGAGCGGTCTGGATGAGGCCAGAGGAGCTCTCCAGCATGGTTTGAGCTGAGCTGATGATTGGTTCCATGGCTTGGAGACCCTGAAAGAGTCAACTAATTAGAAGAGAGGAAGAGAAGAGAGACGATGGAATGCTCCAGCCCTCCTGTTGTCATCCTCACCTCTTGGGAGATGTGGGCCGGCACACTGGCGAATTCCGGATTGGAGGCAAAAGCAGTAAGGTTCTCTACGGCTTGGATAAGCGGCACTGTGGCTTCACGACACTTGGCCCGATTGTCGTCATTGAATGCCCCATCCAAAGCCTGGAACAAGAAGATGGGATTCAATGTGACTCAATGTTTCTGTCTCACCACATCGCCATGTCACTAGGTACATGCCCATCCCACAAACATGTGATTGGATGTCTGTTGGGAGGAAGGTCTTTACCTTGATGGTCTTCACCAGGTTCGCCGTGCTGTTTGCCACCTCCTTGGCAGACTGGACAAACTGCCTCTTGGCCACGGGATTGGAGGTGTGAGTTGATGCCAGTCGACATGCATTGCACAGAGCTGAGGTGTGTTTAGCCACAATGGTGGCAGCTGACAACACCTATGGAGGAATATATGGAGAAGGTTTACACTGTGTTAGATTGATTACTCAATGAGAAGACACAATGACCGTGAATAGACCTTTATCTCTGTCCCGGGGTTCTGCTCCCCAGGAAGTTATTTTCCGACATCATCCACCATATCATCTATCCCTCTACCAATGTGTGCCAAGGATGTCACCACCGCCCGCCATATCATCTACCCCTCTACCAATGTGTGCCAAGGATATCACCACCGCCCGCCATATCATCTACTCCTCTACCAATGTGTGCCAAGGATGTCACCACCGCCCGCCATATCATCTACCCCTCTACCAATGTGTGCCAAGGATATCACCACCGCCCGCCATATCATCTACTCCTCTACCAATGTGTGCCAAGGATGTCACCACCGCCCGCCATATCATCTACCCCTCTACCAATGTGTGCCAAGGATATCACCACCGCCCGCCATATCATCTACTCCTCTACCAATGTGTGCCAAGGATGTCACCACCGCCCGCCATATCATCTACCCCTCTACCAATGTGTGCCAAGGATATCACCACCGCCCGCCATATCATCTACCCCTCTACCAATGTGTGCCAAGGATATCACCACCGCCCGCCATATCATCTACCCCTCTACCAATGTGTGCCAAGGATGTCACCACCGCCCACCATATCATCTACCCCTCTACCAATGTGTGCCAAGGATGTCACCACCGCCCACCATATCATCTACCCCTCTACCAATGTGTGCCAAGGATGTCACCACCACTTGCCATATCATCTACCCCTCTACCAATGTGTGCCAAGGATGTCACCACCGCCCGCCATATCATCTACCCCTCTACCAATGTGTGCCAAGGATGTCACCACCGCCCGCCATATCATCTACCCCTCTACCAATGTGTGCCAAGGATATCACCACCGCCCGCCATATCTACCCATCACCCAACAGATCTTCTACCCCTCCACCATCATGTCCCACCTCTTCACCATCACCCAACAGATCTTCTAGACCTCCACCATTGTGTCCAACTTCGTCACCATCGCCCTTCATATCATCTACCCCTCTACGATTGCGTTTCAGAGACATTACCTGTGACTGGGTGCAGGCCGGATCTACTAGGTTTTGACAGGCCATCTGAATAGCTTGGTTGGCTCTGGCAAACTGTGTGGGATCCACCAGACCTTGCTGGGCGGCACGGCTACTGGGATCTGATACGCCAACAAGGTAAGCGGCCTGCAGGGGAAGAGAAGCAGAGATTATATAGGAGGTCAGGCTGCCCAGAGCTCGGCTCAGCCCGTGTGATTATATACCTGTGCCGCAGCCTCAGTCAGGCCACACAAAGCCTTGGATGCCGTGCTGACCGCCTCACCAAACTCTGGCAAATTGCTGGTCTTCGCATGCTGAGAAATTCCAGCCATAGACTCACCTAGAACCTGGAGGACAAAATGGCACACCGTCATACAACAGAGAACATATAGAACAGGGTTTCTCAACCAGGGTTCCATGGATCCTTAGGGTTTCCCCAGAGGTTGCTAGGGGTTCCTTGAGCAATGAGCAATATCTACCTCTCAGATAAGTTCCTACTGACACCATTGATCTTTTTAGCTACCTGTAAGGGGGTAATCCCTCCCAATGACCCCAAGTGTAAGGAGCATTCTTCCCACTGACCGTCACACTAATGTATCATGAGTTGTAGATATAGTCATTTTTAGTAGGGGTTCCCTGAGACTGGAAAGTAATGTCAAGGGTTCCTCGGTGTTGGAAAGGTTGAGAAAGGCTGATATAGAATGTGGTGTGATGGTATAGAAGATATACGTGTGGTATCTTGTAATTCTATTTCATGAAAATAAAAGTTGGAGGAGGCGGAGAGGCAAGGCTATGCTAAGCTATGTCCCCATTCTAGGGCCCGGTGAGACATATAATAAGATGGAGGAGTGGAAAGATGGGGCTACGCCAAGCTATGTCCCCATTCTAGGGCCCAGTGAGAGACACAGAATGCACAGTTAGGGGCCCCGAGCAGGACCTTGGAGTTCTCCATGACGCTGTCCAGGCATTGGAAGTAGGACTGGTCATTGACTGGCTCTGTCGGGTTCTGGAGGAGTTCTCGGACCGTCTGTAATGACAGAAGATAAATCTGATCAAAGCCTTGTGTGTCACACGGTACAGAAATAAGATAAAGATGGGACTGAGTGTGTGTGTGATATATATAAACACACACACACACACACACACACACACACTGTAGGGGCTCAGAGACTGCCCACAACCATACATTATATAGATCTCAGATATTTCATGCCATCACTAAAAACATGAGATGACCTCTCTTGTAATCCTGCTTACCCAGGGGAGACGAGACCCTTCTACCCAGGGGAGACGAGACCCTTCTACCCTACCCAGGGGAGACGAGACCCTTCTACCCTACCCAGGGGAGACGAGACCCTTCTACCCTACCCAGGGGAGACGAGACCCTTCTACCCTACCCAGGGGAGACGAGACCCTTCTACCCAGGGGAGACGAGATCCTTCTACCCAGGGGAGACGAGACCCTTCTACCCAGGGGAGACGAGACCCTTCTACCCAGGGGAGACGAGACCCTTCTACCCAGGGGAGACGAGATCCTTCTACCCAGGGGAGACGAGATCCTTCTACCCAGGGGAGACGAGATCCTTCTACCCAGGGGAGACGAGATCGTTCTACCCAGGGGAGACGAGATCCTTCTACCCAGGGGAGACGAGATCCTTCTACCCAGGGGAGACCAGACCCTTCTACCCAGGGGAGACCAGACCCTTCTACCCAGGGGAGACCAGACCCTTCTACCCAGGGGAGACCAGACCCTTCTACCCAGGGGAGACCAGACCCTTCTACCCAGGGGAGACCAGACCCTTCTACCCAGGGGAGACCAGACCCTTCTACCCAGGGGAGACCAGACCCTTCTACCCAGGGGAGACCAGACCCTTCTACCCAGGGGAGACGAGACCCTTCTACCCAGGGGAGACGAGATTCTTCTACTCAGGGGAGACGAGATCCTTCTACACAGAGGAGATTCCTCCAAACACGTTCCACCAATCAGCAGGAACTTACCTCCAGCTCACGTAGAGCGTTGTCACACTCCTTCTGTCCCGGAGCTTGCTGGGTACACACCGTGATCAGCTGATTGATACTGTCGGTCACAGCCCTGGGGAAACACAGACATATCCAAGTATCGCATGCACATCCATTGTGGAATAAAGATACTGGAAGTACACACTTCCCACCACATACCTGGCTGCGGCCGCCAGCTGGCTCTTCAGGTTGGGAGCGGCAGGATCAGCGGAAAGTGCTTTAGCTGCCAGTAACAACTTGCTGGATGACAGAGAAATACTCTTGAGGTTGGAGACCACTTGGGTCTGGTCCTCCTTGTTCTGTGGATGGAGAGTACACATGAAGGAGATAATAGAGGCAATGAGGCGTACTCCAATCATCTCATCATCTGGGCACATATACTTCATATACATCCAATTTACTTTTTACTATGAACCCAACATATTTATGATGGATTTTTGAACCACAGAATTCCAGAAGTTGAATGTTACATTAGAGGGACCCTTGGAGTGCTATATGGTCACGTGACACAGACCCATGCAGTCGAGTCCAAGTGCAGAGCACCTACAGACTCCTCCAGAAACTCAATACGACCCGAAGCCCAACCTCTGAAGACATGCAAGGATCACTGAGATCACTTTCATCCGAATAATTACATAAACACACAGGATGACATAAAAGCTGGCGAGTCTGTACCACCCAAAGACTTATGGAGTCCCACCTACCTGCGATTGTCCTGCCATCTCCACTCCAGCCTGAAGGAACTCATTGAAGTCCTGGCCATACTTCCCAGAAGCCTTGGCGAGATCCTGAGGCGTTCCCCGGGAAGCCTGCACTAGTTCATTGGCTGACTGGTTGAGGCCGACGGCAGCCTGGTTCAGTTGGCCCTGAGCTTCCTGGAAAGTCTTGGTGCTGGGGGGGAACTGAGATAAAGAGGCAATAAAGGGTGAACGAAGGAAGCCAGCGTGTGGAGGTACTTCAAGTGATCAGCTGAAAAACTGATTCAAAAGTTAAGGATCCTGAGGACGGACATTAGAGGACCACAGAGATGTCACTTAGTAGGAGGTGGAGGAGGATGAACATTAGAGGACCATAGAGAGGTCAGTTAGTAGAAGGTGGAGGAGGATGGACATTAGAGGACCATAGAGAGGTCACTTAGTAGAAGGATGGACATTAGAGGACCATAGAGAGGTCACTTAGTAGAAGGTGGAGGAGGAAATCAGAGACAAGGAACAGGAGAGAAAGACATGAGAAGTACTTACAGATGTGGCCAGGAGTTTCTTGCTGGCTTCTCCGATGCTCTTTATAGCGGCATCCACATCTCTCTGTCCTGGAAGACACGTGACGCAGCGGCTCAGAGCCTGAGACACGGCCTTGGCCACCTGTATGGAGACAGAAGGCAATCCAATTACTAATTACCAAAAACTTATCAGGTATGGAAGGGTCAGTGTGTTTAAAAGACAACATGCTGGGAAGATCTGGGAATACAAACCCCCGTTCATCCCAGAACTTGGGGCACCAGACCACTAGCGTGCAGACGGGTGAAGTGAAAATAACTTGTGTGGTAGAAATGAAGCAAATAACAAGAAAAAGTAATAATAAACGGTCAGAGACCTGAGCCAATCTCTGCTGACACTCCGCATCCGCCGGCTTTCCCACAGCTCTCTTAGCTTCTTCAATGAGATTTCCAGCCTTATCCATCACATCTCCAGCGCACTCCAACATGGCATTCTGCACGGCCGGATCTCCAGACATGGCAGCCACGCCACGGCTGGCCTGAGCCAGGGAACGGAGGGCCTGGGCAACATCACGGGCAGCACGTCCTGCCGAAGGGGGATAGGAGGGGAGATGATGGGTTTACAGAGGACAGAGGTGGGTCAGGAAAAGAAATAAACCACAGACATGAAACTAAAAAGGTGAATTCAGGATAATACAGAGAGAAGGAGACATCACCTCCACCTACCTGTGTAATTCTCATTTCCATGGACAATTTCACCCAGAAGTTGTGCGATGGAAGAACTCACCGCCTTGGTGCTGCTTCCCAGATCTTGTGAGCATTTCTCAATCTGTAGAAGTACAATGGTCATCATGTGGACACACAACAATCTTCACACAATGTCCCCACCATCCTGACATGCAACGGTCACTCTCCCGACACACAACCATCTTCACACAATGTCCCCACCATCCCGACACGCAGCGGTCACTATCCCGACACACAACAGTCTTCACACAAACCACAAAGATGAAGGCTCACCGTCTCCCCGGGCAGCGGCTGCAGTTTGCCCTCTCTGGCAGCTGCTTTGGCCTCCTTTAGGTCTTGTTCCAGGGAACGGATGAGGTTTAGTGCAGAGTCAATCTCCAGAGGTCCACATGCTTCCTGTGCCTGAGGGGGACAAAATGTCAAAAAATCCACAACCAACACCACACTGCTCTGTAATCAGACAGACAGGACCCTACAGCTTCATAACAAGACTTCACCTAACCTCTACCAACCATACAGCTCTATATCCAGACCGAGACCTCTACTCCAAAGCATACAGCCCCATTATCAGACCGAGACCTCTACCAACCATACAGCCCCCATTATCAGACCGAGACCTCTACCAACCATACAGCCCCATTATCAGACCGAGACCTCTATCAGCCATACAGCCCCATTATCAGATTGAGACCTCTACCAACCATACAGCCCCATTATCAGATCGAGACCTCTACCAACCATACAGCCCCATTATCAGACCGAGACCTCTACCAACCATACAGCCCCCATTATCAGACCGAGACCTCTACCAGCCATACAGCCCCATTATCAGATCGAGACCTCTACCAACCATACAGCCCCATTATCAGACCGAGACCTCTACCAGCCATACAGCCCCATTATCAGATCGAGACCTCTACCAACCATACAGCCCCATTATCAGACCGAGACCTCTACCAACCATACAGCCCCATTATCAGACCGAGACCTCTACCAACCATACAGCCCCATTATCAGACCGAGACTTCTACCAACCATACAGCCCCATTACCAGACCAAGACGTCTACCAACCATACAGCCCCATTATCAGACCGAGACCTCTACCAGCCATACAGCCCCATTATCAGATCGAGACCTCTACCAACCATACAGCCCCATTATCAGACCGAGACCTCTACCAGCCATACAGCCCCATTATCAGATCGAGACCTCTACCAACCATACAGCCCCATTATCAGACCGAGACCTCTACCAACCATACAGCCCCATTATCAGACCGAGACCTCTACCAACCATACAGCCCCATTATCAGACTGAGACCTCTACCAACCATACAGCCCCCATTATAAGACCGAGACCTCTACCAACCATACAGCCCCATTACCAGACCAAGACCTCTACCAACTATACAGCCCCATTATCAGACCGAGACCTCTACCAGCCATACAGCCCCATTATCAGATCGAGACCTCTACCAACCATACAGCCCCATTACCAGACCGAGACCTCTACCAACCATACAGCCCCATTATCAGACCGAGACCTCTACCAGCCATACAGCCCCATTATCAGACCGAGACTTCTACCAACCATACAGCCCCATTATCAGACCAAGACCTCTACCAACTATACAGCCCCATTATCAGACCGAGACCTCTACCAGCCATACAGCCCCATTATCAGACAGACTTCTACCAACCATACAGCCCCATTATCAGACCAAGACCTCTACCAACCATACAGCCCCATTATCAGACCGAGACCTCTACCAACCATACAGCCTCATTATCAGACCAAGACCTCTACCAACCATACAGCCCCATTACCAAACCAAGACCTCCCCTAAACTCTACTCCATGGGTGCTCAACCCGTGGCCCTCCAGCTGGAGTCATGCTTGTAACAGTCAGCCATGCAATGCTTCATGGAACTTATAGTTTTGAAACAGCTGAAGGCCCACAAGTTAAGCAGCCATGCTCTACTCTAGCCTTTTTTTATTTATTTTTTTATTGTATTTTTATTGAGAGATTTTCAGAAAATGACAGTAATCACAAAATAATTCCAACATGTCAAAATTCACAAAATGAATAGAAACAATTTAACTGAAGCGTCCAAACATACAGAACACAGGGGTGAACTGCATAGCACAGGAATTTAAGAGATAAATTCATATGTAGAACATAGGAAATAAAAAATATATAACAGAGGTCACAAACAAAGAGCCAATGAAGATTTAAGGTAAAACCAATAAGAGGACAATAATCTAAGAGGAGCGGTACCAGAAATATCAGGCGTGAGAGGGGGAAGGAAAGGGGGGGGGGGGAGGAAAAGAGTACTAATCGTTATCCGAGTGTAGTGTTCCATATTCTGAATAATCCCACAGGTCGCAGATCTTATCAAATTGGGGAATAGTATCATGTACAGAGGCCGTCATGTATTCCATCCTGCGGATCTCAGCTACAAGTTGGAGAAATCTGGACCAAGGGGGAGTGGCATTAGACAGCCAGCAGAGAGGGATCAGTCTCTTAGCAGCCAGGAAAATATAAGAAATCAATCTGTTCCCATTTTTAGTGATACCCTTAAAGGGAAGACCCAGCAAATAGTGCAGAGGGTCAAGCGGCAGAGACACATTCACCACTTTCTGTACCAGCTTCATTACCTCCTGGATAAGAGAACATTGCCAGAAAATATGGAACAGCGACCCCACCTCTTTATTACAACGTCAACAATTTTTGGAAATCGAGGGATCGTATTTATGGATAAGTTCAGGGGTCCTATATCAGAACATGAGGACCTTCAATGACGTCTCTCTCTGAACTACACATCTGGATGACTTAAAGACAGACGACCATATCCTGTCCCATAACTGAGGACCTATGGGTCTGCCTATTAATTGGGCCCATTTTTTCATGTATAGATGAGTGTCCTTAGTAAGGGTAATTGACTCGTGGAGGATACGGTGGATAGAGGAAACCAAATGAAGTTGATGGGGACCCTGAGCGCAAAGATATTCAAAGGGGGTGGGAGCAGTAAAAGTCAAAGATGGGGATCTAGAGTGTAGGAAATGTATAATCTACTCCAGCCTTTTTAAACAAGGGTGCCTTGAGGTTTCTTCAGGGGTGCCTTAGCAAAATGCCTAAAATTTGGCCAAAAATTGTATACAAGGTGGCATGTGGGTGAAGCCTGCCTTTTCATTGTGCACCATTACAACCTTCTAGCTGCTGGCCTCCTAACGACCAATGGTGTGATCAGTTGATAATGAGTATGTCAGTTGCCTGCATAGCATCCATGTTAAACCCTCCCCTGCCCCTCTCCATCAGCGGTGGGGTCACATTTACTAACTGGTACTGACTAGTATTCCAATGTTTCTCCACTCAGCTAAAGTGTATTTGCTTTGGAAGAATAAAATCACCTCTAAAGGTTGGGTGTCTGACATGGGCGTGTGGATGTTGCTGCATTATGTAAAACTATTAGAATAAGTTTTATATTTTAGAATAGGGTGCCTCAAGACTGTCCAGAGTTTTTAAAGGTTGCCTTGACTGAAAAAAGGTCGAGAAACCCTGCTCTACTCTAATCAAAACCACATGGCCCCATTACCAGACCAAGACCTCTAACAACCACACAGCTCTATATCCAGACCAAGACCTCTACCAGCCATATAGCCCCATTACCAGACCAAGACCTCGCTACCAACCATACAGCCCAATTATCAGACCGAGACCTCTACCAACCATACAGCCCCATTATCAAACCGAGACTTCTACCAACCACACAGCCCCATTATCAAACCGAGACTTCCACCAGCCATACAGCCCCATTATCAGACAGAGACCTCTACCAACCATACAGCCCCATTATCAGACAGAGACCTCTACCAGCCATACAGCCCTATTACCAGACCGAGACCTCTACCAACCATACAGCCCCATTATCAGACAGAGACCTCTACCAGCCATACAGCCCTATTACCAGACCAAGACCTCTACCAACCATACAGCCCCATTACCAGACCAAGACCTCTACCAACCATACAGCCCCATTACCAGACCAAGACCTCTACCAGCCATACAGCCCCATTATCAGACAGAGACCTCTACCAACCATACAGCCCCATTATCAAACCGAGACCTCTACCAACCATACAGCCCCATTATCAGACAGAGACCTCTACCAGCCATACAGCCCTATTACCAGACCGAGACCTCTACCAACCATACAGCCCCCATTATCAGACCGAGACCTCTACCAACCATACAGCCCCATTACCAGACCAAGACCTCTACCAGCCATACAGCCCTATTACCAGACCGAGACCTCTACCAACCATACAGCCCCATTATCAGACAGAGACCTCTACCAGCCATACAGCTCAATTATCAGACAGAGACCTCTACCGTCCATACAGCCCCATTACCAGACCAAGACCTCTACCAACCATACAGCCCCATTACCAGACCAAGACCTCTACCAGCCATACAGCCCAACTATCAGACCAAGACCTCTACCAGCCATACAGCCCCATTACCAGACCGAGACCTCTACCAACCATGCAACCCCATTATCAGACCGAGACCTCTACCAACCATACATCTCTATATCCAAACCAAAACCTCACCAAACCTCTACTCCAAACCATACAGCTCTATAAGAAATCAGGCTCCTCACCCAATCCCACCTCCAAACCAGTGGTGTCTCCAGCTTTCATATTTAGGGGGGGCACATGGGGGGACAGGGACAAAAGTAGGGGGGCCAACTATAAAATGCAATTATATATATATATATATCTCCTGGGGCCCTTTACTACGATCCCACAACGGGCCCTTTCACATGTTCTGCAGTGAGCTCCCTTCCTACTATACTGGGGCCCCCCAGGGTGGCAGAAAACAAGAGATATATGTCACCAGCACACCAAGAAAATATAAGGGTCCAAAGCAGTGGGAAAACTATCAGGGTTGCAAAGGTTGTCTTGCCACCGGGCCCTGGTGTTCTGCCACTGTGGGGTTCCCCAGCTGTCCTGTTATTGACAGAGCTGGTCTGGCATCTGTCTCCTTGGCCCCGGCGGCAGTCTATTAGGACTTTGTGCTGGTGACATTATGCGTGCATGCAGGGGAAGGCTGGCACTATTGGTTATAGAGAGCCGAGCCCCCAGCTGGTCACCTAGCAGCAGTAATGCTGTATAACCTTCTCTGTTGACATGCTGATCGGGATGTGATCCAGGTGATGCTCCCAGTCAGATCTAATAAACACAGTATTTATTAGCATCAAGAGTACAACCACATATATATAAATCAACCATATGTTCAGCAGCCATGTGGGCTCTATGCCTGTAAAGTGTGGGCTTTGATCAATAAAATCACTGATATTTAACACTAGGATTTGACTAGGAGCATCATCTGGATTGCATCATGATCAGCATGTCAGAGAAGGCTCCACTGCTGCTAAGCAACCTGCAGGGAGCTCAACTGTCTACAACCAATAGAGATGGGCTCGGGTGTGTTTGAAATCCCACATGCCCGATCTCCCGCCAGGAAGCCGACACTCCACAGTGCTAATCACAGCCAGTGAGACATTTCCTGATCTGTGGAGCGGGAAATGTCTCATTGCCTGTGATTAGCGCTGTGCAGTGTGGGCTTCTTGGCAGGCACTGGCATGTGGAATTTTGAACATGCCCAGCCCGTCTCTAACAACAAATTGTGCTGGCCCTCCTGTACATCAGCCCCATAAAGTAACCAGCACTGGGTTCCAATGTGCTGCCGCCGCTGCCATGGAGACAGAGACCAGCGCTGTGAATAGCCGGTACAGGACAGCAACTCTGGTTGTTCCAGCACTGGTCCACACTGGGAGGATTCCCCCATCCACCTATAATGTGTAGATGGAGGAATTGGATAATTTCCTTTTTATTTTCATTCAACTTAATAGTTGAATGAAAAAAAGTGATCAATGTATGGGCTGCCTAAGAGCCAAGACCAGCCATAGACAGTTTAAATCTCAGCTGGTTCAGCAGGAACTGGCTGAGATTCGAACCATTAATGAGCAGATTCTCTTATGATTATCACTAGTGGTTGCTATAGCCACTAGTGATAATCACCGTTTGTCAGGAGAATACAATTGCTGGGCAGGAGGGCTATTCCCCTGTCAGCACTGTCTGTGTTGATGGGGGAATTATGCAAGTTTCTTTCCTGCAATCTGTGGATGCAGGAAAGAAATTTGCATCGTCTATTACCTGCCTAACTGAAAGTGAAAGTAAATTGTGAATGTCTTGAAAGAACAGGAGAGGGGGAGGGAGACAGATGGGGGAGAGAAGGGATGGAGATAATGCAGTTCAGTGATTACAGTGTACTGCAGTCTGCAGTGCACACACTTACCCAAGGGTAGAATCTCAGGCATCATTCACACACAGCCAGGAATGCTGCTGATTTTCATATTTCCCGCCCACACATCCCCTCTCTTCAGATACAGCACCCCGGGATAGTGTGGGCGGGACTGGAAGGAGGAGGAGGAGCTGTATTCCTCCCTGCTCGTATGTGAGGAGAGTGAGGGGGGGTGGCTGGACTCGCTGGGCTGTGAAAGAGTGTCATAGACTGACACTCGGCTCAGCTTGCAGTCACCACTCTCGGAATTTACAGGCTGGTTCTGCTGTCCTAAGGACGGGAGAAATCAGTCTGTTTTTTCAGTAACTGAGATGAAGGCTTGGGCCCCCCCTCCCCCCGTGCTCGTGGAGTCCTTCCTGCAACTCGCTCTTCTCCGTGCCAATGAGGATGCAGGGAAATGAGCAGATTGGGCGGCTGTGGTTGTGTGAGCGCTCGCATTATGCAGTGTCAGCGAGCAGAGGGAGGGGGGAGGAATCCCCCGCAGGAGCTGACTGGGGACGCTCTCCCTCTCAGGAGAGACTATGTTACCCCAGCAGTAGCCCGAGCGAAAAAAAAAATTTGGGAGGGCACATGGTGGGGCACAGCATAATGTTGGGGGGGCCAGGGCCCCCTTTGGTCCCCCCCTAGGGACGCCATTGCTCCAAACCTCACCTAACCTCTACTCCAAACCACACATCTCCACAACCAGACCGAGACCTCTATAAACCAAATAGTTCTACAGTGAAACCTCGGACCACGAGCATAATCAGTTCCAGGAGAATGCTCGTAATCCAAAGTACTCGCTTAATAAAGCGAGTTTCCCCATAGAAGTCAATGGAAACGAAAATAATTATTTGTTCCGCATTGACTTCAATGGCTTGCAATAACACATGTGGCCAGAGGTGGGGGGGGGGGCACCGGAAAACCTCGGAAACACTCGGAGAGGCCAGAGGACAGCTCGGCTGAACTCGGAAAACCTCAGAAAGGCCCGGGAACAAAGTATTTCCAAGGTTTTCCAAGCATTTCCGAACTGCTCCCCCCCACTTCAGGTCAAACGCAGTACTGCACACCACTGTGGCTTGAATCCTGCTCATTTTGCAAGACAACACTCACAAACCGAGTCAGGATTTTTGAAAATACAGTGCTCATAATGCGAAACGCTCGTTAACCGCGTTACTCGCAATCCGAGGTTCCACTGTATATACAGATCAAGACCGCTCCAAACCATACAGATCTATAAAAAAAATATCTATAAAAAAAAAATCAGGCTCCTCTCCCACAACCCTGGCTCCAAATTACACAGCTCCTTTTTTACCAGACCAAAACCTCTATCAATCATACAGCTCTATATCCAGACCAAGACCTCACCCAACCCCTGCTCCAAAATCACCCAGCTCCACAACCAGATTAAAGAGGAAGTAAACCCCAGCTTGAAACGGCACAGTGTGCCCTTTCAAGACGGCACATGTGCAGTAGAAGGCATAGTTTGGGGAAATTGCAAATATCTCCTAGACCGTGTAGGAGATATTTCAAGCACCTCTAGGCTTACCTGTAGGTTAAAGTGGTTGTAAAGGGTTTACAACGACTTTAAACCTCACCCAACCCCTGATCTATAACTACAACTACAAAGCTCCATACCCAGACCAAACTTCACCCAATTACTGCTTCAAACCACCACCTCTATAGCCAGATAACCTGCCCCAAATCCCCAGCGCTATAACTGGACCAAGCACATCCATTACCTGCCCAGAATCAACCAACTTCATAACTAAAATAACACCTCACCCAATCCCTGTTTCAAATCACACATCTCCACAACCAGGCCAAGACCTAATCCAACCCCAGCTCAAAAATCAAACCACATCCAACCACTTCCCAAATTAACCCAGCTTTATAACGTGACCAAGCTTCATCCAACCCCTAGGATCATTATCAGACCAAACCTCATCCAATCCTAGCCGAGAATCGCCTAACTCCACAACTAAAATAAGACCTCACCCAATCCCTGTGTGACAGGAGTGACTTTGGGTCGGGGGTTTGTGGGACTAATGTGTGCTGTGCCATGCTGTTGGACTATTTGCTGTGATGGGGAGGGATGTGACTAGTCTATTTTGTCTGCCTCAACTATTATGGGATTTGCAAGTGTGTTTGCTGTGAGGAAAAAGGGAGGGGGATTCCTCCAACCCCCCTGCTGATAAGACTGTGTACTGAGAAGTTTGAAGACACCTGTCCTGTGTGGCCATTTTCATTGAACAGTTTGACCCGTCCCTGTTTTTCAAGGGTGGGAGGGGTGCGTTTTGAAGGGAGATATCTGTGTGTCCATGTGTGATAATAAAAGCAGTTTGTTGTTTTACCCTACACTGAGGTGTTGTGTCTGTGGACTGGAGGGCTAAAGAAGCTTGGAAGGTGCTGGATCTGAACAGAGGAAGCATTGACGGCGGACCTAGATCTATTTGGAGGACAGGACAGAGGGTTCGTCACAACTGGTGACAGCAGTGGGATCCCTGTTTCAAATCACACATCTCCACAAGCAGGCCAAGACCTCATCCAACCCCAGCTCAAAAATCAAACCACATCCAACCCCTGCCCAAATTCACCCAGCTTTATAACCTGACCAAGCTTCATCCAACCCCTAGGATCATTATCAGACCAAACCTCATCCAATCCTAGCCGAGAATCACCTAACTCCACAACTAAAATAAGACCTCACCCAATCCCTGTTCCAAATCACAAAGCTCCATAACCAGACCAAGACCTCAGCCAATCCCGGCTCCAAATTAAGAACATACATACTGTCAATAGACTAAGACCTCACTCAAACCCATCTCCACGCCACACAGTTCCATATCACCCAACCCCCACTCTGATATCACTCAACCTGACTCTAAACTACACCGCTCCATAAACCTGAGGCTGCATAACCAGACCAAGACCTCAGCCCAACCTGAGCCTCCATGACCAGACCAAAACCTCAGCCCAACCTGAGGCTCCATGACCAGACCAAGACCTCAGCCAAACCTGAGGCTCCATGACCAGACCAAAGACCTCAGCCAAACCTGAGGCTGCATGACCAGACCAAGACCTCAGCCAAACCTGAGGCTCCATGACCAGACCAAAGACCTCAGCCCAACCTGAGGCTCCATGACCAGACCAAGACCTCAGCCCAACCCGAGGCTCCATGACCAGACCAAGACCTCAGCCAAACCTGAGGCTCCATGACCAGACCAAAGACCTCAGCCAAACCTGAGGCTGCATGACCAGACCAAGACCTCAGCCAAACCTGAGGCTCCATGACCAGACCAAAGACCTCAGCCCAACCTGAGGCTCCATGACCAGACCAAGACCTCAGCCCAACCTAAGGCTCCATAACCAGACCAAGTCCTCAGCCCAACCTGAGGCTCCATGACCAGACCAAAGACCTCAGCCAAACCTGAGGCTCCATGACCAGACCAAAGACCTCAGCCAAACCTGAGGCTGCATGACCAGACCAAGACCTCAGCCCAACCTGAGGCTCCATGACCAGACCAAAGACCTCAGCCCAACCTGAGGCTCCATGACCAGACCAAGACCTCAGCCCAACCTAAGGCTCCATAACCAGACCAAGTCCTCAGCCCAACCTGAGGCTCCATGACCAGACCAAAGACCTCAGCCAAACCTGAGGCTGCATGACCAGACCAAGACCTCAGCCAAACCTGAGGCTCCATGACCAGACCAAAGACCTCAGCCCAACCTGAGGCTCCATGACCAGACCAAGACCTCAGCCCAACCTAAGGCTCCATAACCAGACCAAGTCCTCAGCCCAACCTGAGGCTCCATGACCAGACCAAAGACCTCAGCCAAACCTGAGGCTCCATGACCAGACCAAGACCTCAGCCCAACCTGAGGCTCCATGACCAGACCAAGACCTCAGCCCAACCTGAGGCTCCATAACCAGACCAAGACCTCAGCCCAACCTGAGGCTCCATGACCAGACCAAGACCTCAGCCAAACCTGAGGCTGCATGAGCAGACCAAAACCTCAGCCCAACCTGAGGCTCCATGACCAGACCAAGACCTCAGCCAAACCTGAGGCTCCATGACCAGACCAAGACCTCAGCCCAACCTGAGGCTTCATGACCAGACCAAGAACCTCAGCCCAACCTGAGGCTCCAGGACCAGACTAAGACCTCAGCCCAACCTGAGGCTCCATTATCAGACCAAGACCCCAGCCCAACCTGAGTTTCCATGACCAGACCAAGACCTCAGCCAAACCTGAGGCTCCATGACCAGACCAAAGCCCTCAGCCAAACCTGAGGCTGCATGACCAGACCAAGACCTCAGCCAAACCTGAGGCTCCATGACCAGACCAAAGACCTCAGCCCAACCTGAGGCTCCATGACCAGACCAAGACCTCAGCCCAACCTAAGGCTCCATAACCAGACCAAGACCTCAGCCCAACCTGAGGCTCCATGACCAGACCAAAGACCTCAGCCAAACCTGAGGCTCCATGACCAGACCAAGACCGCAGCCCAACCTGAGGCTCCATGACCAGACCAAGACCTCAGCCCAACCTGAGGCTCCATGACCAGACGAAGACCTCAGCCAAACCTGAGGCTCCATGACCAGACCAAGACCTCAGCCCAACCTGAGGCTCCATGACCAGACCAAGAACCTCAGCCCAACCTGAGGCTCCAGGACCAGACTAAGACCTCAGCCCAACCTGAGGCTCCATTATCAGACCAAGACCCCAGCCCAACCTGAGTTTCCATGACCAGACCAAGACCTCAGCCCAACCTGAGGCTCCATGGCCAGACCTGACCACAAATCCTAAAGTCATACAGAACCTTCAGTGAGGCATTATCCAGCAAGACTACACTACAGTATTCCATCACCAGGCCACACGGGTTTATCACTAGTGATGAGCCGAACACCCCCGGGTTTGGTTCGCACCAGAACCCGCGAACGGACCGAAAGTTCGCACGAACATTAGAACCCTATTAAATACAATGGATGCGAACGTTCGGACTCTAAAGTGCTAATTATAACGACTATTATCCATGTTATTGTCCGAAACAGAGTTTGGGAACCCGGCTTCTGCACCAGGGGACATGTATCAATGCAAAAAGAAGTTTTAAAAACGGACGTTTTCCGGGAGCAGTCATTTTAATGATGCATAAAGTGAAAAAAAAAAGAGTCAAATATTCCTTTAAATATTGTACCTGGGGGGTGTCTAAAGTATGCCTGTGAAGTGCCACGTGTTTCCTGTTTAGAACTGTCCCTGCACAAAATAACATTTCTAAAGGGAAAAAAGTCATTTAAAACTGCTTGCGGCTTTAATGTAATGTCTGGTCCCGGTAATATGGATGAAAATCTTTAGGAAAAATGGCATAGCTACCCCATCAACCCCCCCCCCCCCCCCCAGCCCATTACCAGCCCCTTTGGGTCTTGTATGGATATTAAGGGGAACCCCGCACACAAAATAAAAAAAGGACCTATATACTCTGAACAGCCGTATACAGGCGGTGCATACAAGACAGGGACTGTAGGTTTGTTCTTATGTAGAATCTGTTTGTAATTTTGAACAGCTGCATTGTTTAAGTGGAGCTCCATGGCAAATTCCTTTTTTTTAGCTTTTTGTAAAACATAGGGAACGGTTATCACCCCTGTCACATTTTTTTTGCTGTCTGTGCCCCTGTTCAGAACATTTCACCTCACTTTGCGTCCCAATGCCAACTGTTTTTGAAATGTGGTGTTTTTATTGAAACAAGGATTGGTGATAAAGCATCAGTAGAGAGGAGACACCTTTCTCCCATATTAATTCTTACAGGAGAGAATTTTCCTTCCAAGGGGTAGATTTCCTCTCACTTCCTGTTGTCTTCTTCCGTTTGCAAGTAGTAGTAGTTTGTAAGTTGGATGTTTGAAAGTAGGGACCTTCCGTATATACTCTGCAGAAATTGGCCCCTTAGGTGTTGGTGTTGGCACAACACTGAAAGCACTCACAGTTATTCTTGGTGGGTGCTGGAACGCCCTTCTGTCAAGTATAATATCAGGAATTGTAATAACATATAATTGTTGATCAGTGGTAGTAAAAATTGGGCCTTTGATGGTGGTGCTGGTGCCCCAACACTGTAAGGCCTGACAGTTACTCTTGGTGGGCGCAGCAATGGTCCCTGCTGTGAATTATTAGATCAATAATTATAATTGCATGCCCCTGTTGAACAGGGGCTGAAAAATTGGGCCTTTGGTGGTGGTGGTGGTGATGGTGCCACAACACTGTAAGGCCCGACAGTTACTCTTGGTGGGCGCAGCAATGGTCCCTGCTGTGAATTATTAGATCAATAATTATAATTGCATGCCCCTGTTGAACAGGGGCTGAAAAATTGGGCCTTAGCCACTGGTGGCGTCACCCATAAACCAAAATGATCTTCCAAGCTATCATCGTTAATCGTATCATTGAGGAGGAGGAGGAGGATAGCCAGTCAACATAACAGCACAGGCACTCAGCATCAGCCTTGAAGGGATGTGACATGTTAAAATCAATTAGTCTGTTATATCAGCATCTGGTGTGTGGTAGCTGGTGGTGATCCAAGACTGGTTCATCTTGATGAAAGTCAGTCGATCAACCGAGTCGGTGGACAGGCGCACCCTGTGATCCGTGACAAATCCTCCAGCAGCACTGAATGTGCGTTCTGAAAGAACGCTGGATGCAGGACAGGCCAGTAGCTCAATTGCATACTGTGCAAGCTCTGGCCAGTGATCCATCCTCAAGACCCAGTAAGCCAGAGGATTTTCGGTGGGGAAGGTGTCCAAGTCTGACCTTGCCCCTAGATATTCCTGCACCATGTATATCAGATGCTGGCGATGGTTGCTGGAACCGATCATACCTTGGGGCTGCGGACTAAAGAATTGTCTGAACGCATCGGTCAGACGGCCACCTTCCCCACCGCTCCTTCTTTGACTGACCGAAGCCTCAGCAACTCGTTGTCCAAGACCAGGAGTTTGTAACCTCCCAGTCTCTGGGAACGCGTTGCACAGACCTTTCTGCAAGGCCTCCCGGAGTTGTCTCATCCTCTGCTCCCTCTGCGACGGAAAGATAAGGTCCGCAACCTTACCCTTGTACCGTGGATCAAGGAGAGTGGCCAGCCAGTAATGGTCCCTCTCCTTGATCCGAAGAATACGAGGATCCTTCCGCAGACTTTGCAGGATCAGGGAGGCCATGCAGCGTAGGTTAGCTGAGGCATTCAGTCCGGAGTCCTCTGGGTCACTAAGGACGACATGATCCGCAGCCACCTCCGCCCAGCCACGTACAAGTCCACTGGTTTCTTGGGACTGTAAATCATCCCTAAAAGACTGCTGCTGATGATGCTGAGTGCCAGCCTCCACCTCCATGCTGACACAATCCTCCTCCTCCTCCTCCTCCTCCTCCTGTGCGATGGGTGGGACAGAAGGAACACTGTCTGGGTAAAGGGGGCCTTGAGAGGCAAGGAAGTCCTCCTCTTCCTGCCTCTGTTCTGCCTCAAGTGCCCTGTCCATTATTCCACGCAGCGTGTGCTCCAACAGGTGGACAAGAGGTACAGTGTCACTGATGCATGCACTGTCACTGCTCACCATCCTCGTGGCCTCCTCAAATGGTGCCAGGACAGTGCATGCATCCCTGATCATGCCCCACTGGCGTGGTGAAAAAAACCCGAGCTCCCCTGACCCTGTCCTGGTGCCGTAGTCGCACAGGTACTCATTGATGGCCCTCTGCTGCGTTTGCAGCCGCTGCAGCATGGCCAACGTTAAGTTCCACCTGGTGGGCATGTCACATATAAGGCGGTTCTTGGGCAGGTTCAACTCCTTTTGAAGCTCAGCCAGGCGAGCACTGGCATTATAAGATCTGCGGAAATGCACACAGACTTTCCTGGCCTGCCTCAGGACATCCTGTAAGCCCGGGTACCTGCCCAAGAACCGCTGCACCACCAGGTTAAGGACGTGAGCCATACAGGGCACATGGGTCAGTTGTCCCTGTCGGAGGGCGGAGAGGAGGTTGGTGCCATTGTCGCAAACCACCATTCCTGGCTTAAGCTGGCGTGGCGTCAACCACCTCTCGGCCTGCCCCTGCAGAGCAGACAGGACCTCTGCCCCAGTGTGGCTCCTGTCCCCCAAACACACCAGCGCAAGCACGGCATGGCATCTTTTTGCCTGCGTACTTGCGTAGCCCCTTGAACGCCTACGGAGCACCGCTGGTTCCGAGGACAAACCACAGGAAGAGGCCATGGAGGAAGAAGAAGAGGAGGGGGTGGAGGAGAGAGGTGTGTCACAACCAGTAGTAGCATTTTGGAGGCGTGGCGGTGGAACAACCTCCAACACTACTGCACCTTGTCCTGCATCCTTCCCAGCTGCCAAAAGAGTGACCCAATGGGCCGTGAAAGAAAGGTAACGTCCCTGTCCATGCCTGCTGGACCATGAGTCAGCGGTAATATGCACCTTACCGCTGACCGCCCTGTCGAGCGAGGCCAAGACATCGCCTTCCACATGCCTGTAGAGAGCCGGAATAGCCTTCCGTGCGAAAAAGTGTCGTTTGGGAACCTGCCACTGAGGAACCGCACATTGCACAAACTCACGGAAGGGGGCCGAGTCTACCAACTGAAAAGGCAGCAGTTGAAGCGCTAGCAATTTAGCCAAGCTAGCATTCAACCGCTGGGCATGTGGATGGCTGGGAGTGAACTTCTTTCGACGGTCCAGCAGCTGGGGCAGGGAAATTTGCCTGCTAGAATCGGACGTTGGTGTACTGCTAGCAGAGTGCTCGCAAGTACTTGCCTGTGACACACCTAATTCTACACCTTCATTCCTCTCAGAGCAGGTTTCAGAGAGGAGTGAAGGTATAGTGGGGTTGGAGATCCCAGCTGATGCGGTGCAAGAAGAGGTCAGCTTTGTTCTTTGGTGTGGGTCTTTAAGGTAGGCTTGCCAACGAGCTGCATGGCCGGTCAACATATGTCTGATCAAGCATGTGGTGCCCAAGCGGCTGATGTTTTGGCCACGCGATATACGCTTGAGACATATGTTGCAAACAGCAGCTGTGCGATCTGATGCACTCGCCTCAAAAAAGGCCCACACCAAAGAACTTTTTGCATGACGGGCAGAGGCAGCGCCCTGCACAGGCGGAGCTCTGCGGTGTGATTCCGTCGGTGTGCTGCCCATACGCTGGCCACTCAAGGGCATCCTGCCTCGTTGGAGATGTGCCTCCTCCTCTCTCCTATTAGGCATTCACGTGGAGTCAGTGACCTCATCATCCCCTCCCTCCTCATCACTGGAGCCAATCTGGCAATATGCTGCAGCTGCTGGAGCATGACTGCCAGATTGGTGTCCTTCTTGAGCATCCCCTCTCTCTGCTCTCACGCTGCTGCCTTCCTCTAGCTGGGTATCATCATCAGATCCTTCCAAACGCTGGGCATCCTCCTGGAGCATGTACCCAACACTGTGCTCAAACAGTTCGGGGGACTCCTCAGGAGGAGGGCATGGTGGGTCTAGGGAAGGATTGACTAATGAAGATGATGATACCAGAGAAGAGGACGCTTTGGCAGCTGCTTTGCCAGTACCCTGAGCCTGGGTGAGAGAGGATGAGGAGGATGAGGTGGGCTTGGTCATCCACTCTACCAAGTCTTCGGCATGATGTGGCTCAACATGTCCAGCTGCCGAAAACAAGGACAAGCGTGTCCCATGGCCATGTGCTGATGACAATGCACCGCGTCCACGACCAGCACTGTTGCCCCCAGACACAGAGCCTGCTTGCCCTCTTTTTTTGCCTCCTGACTGTCTGCCTCTCCTTGTTTGCCTTCCAGACATTTTAATGGATGGCCTGCAGGGAGATGGGAAAAAGAGCAATAAGGGCTACCTTCAGGTGTATACTGTGCAGGAGGCTTAGCAACAATGACACTGACCCCTGCCTATCCTTCTCTGTCCCTAAACACAAGGATTGAAAATATGGTTCAGCAAAATAGTTTTAGAACAGAATAGCACACTGACACTTTCCCTCACTGTACCTCTCTGTCCCTACAAACAAGGATTAGCACAGAATAGCACACTGTCACTGACACTCTCCCTACCTATTCTTATCTGTCCCTAAACACAAGGAATCCAGGATTAGTAAAGGAAAAATAATGACACTGTCCCTGCCTATCCTTCTCTTTCCCTGCTCCAGAACACACTACACAAGGCCGCCACGCTGGCGGCCTTTTATAGTGTGGGGCGTGTACTAAACCCCCTCAGCAATAATTGGCCACAGGCATCCTGCCTGTGGCCAATCATTGCTCTCCTCGCTGCCGGCGCTGTGATTGGCCAAGCATGCGGGGTCACAGTGCATGCTTGGCCAATCACAGCGCCTGGATGACACTGCGATGGCGTAGTGCATTGTGGGCCGTTCGCATCACTCGAATTTGGCGCGAACGGCCCAAATCGTTCGATCTTCGTCGAACGATCGAACAGCCGATGTTCGAGTCGAACGTATGTTCGACTCGAACACGAAGCTCATCCCTATTTATCACCAGGTCCATCTATCGAGTATAAGAGGAACCCTAAATAATCAGTTCCAACGCAAGTCTGTAACCTCACCGGAACTTCGCACAAGATGACAGACTGGCCTCATCCTAGCAGACCCCAGACCTGATCTCACACAGTATTGGGCCACAGGGGTCCAATGTACAAAAATTCCAAATTACATGGTGCTTCTGATGGTGATTGTCTGGTACCAACAACTAAAGCTTTATTGATGTGCCTGGCAATATGAAGTGCTGGTTGCCATTACCACCGCTAACTTCACAGAGATTAGGGCTGGGTCAGGTGAAGGTCCATACAGGTCTCTGCCACAGATGGATATTGTACCACAATCACATGACAACCTGACCACCCAAATCATCATGGACTGTGCAAAATTCTGCATTTAATTTGGAAATCACGGTCCTGGAGTCTGGAGGAGGAGTGGAGAGGCACAGAATCCAAGTTGCACAAGGTCCAGTGTGAAGTTTCCACAGTCAACGATGATTTGGGGAGCCGTGTCATCGGCTGGAGGTGGTCAGATTGTCACGTGACTGTGGAACAATATCTATCATCAATAAAGCTTGATCAAGCCTCATTTTCCAGTAGGACTTGGCACCTGCCCTCACTGCCAAAACTACCAATAGAAAATATGTGGAAGATGAGCGACACCAGACCCAACAATGCAGACGAGCTGAAGGACCTTCCATAACACCTCAGCAGTGCCCACAGGCTGATTTCCTCCATGCCAAGCCGCATTGATGCCGCAATTCATACAAAAGGAGCCCTGCCCAAGTATTGAGTGTATACTCTGCCGTACACCGACAGACTCTGCCGTACACCGACAGACTTCTCACTAAGCCTACATTTCTGTATTATGTAATATTCTAATTTTCTGAGATAATGAATTTTGGGGTGTCACTCGCTGTAAACCGCAATCATCCAAATTAAATAAAATATCACCCTGTGTGTAACAAATCTATAAAATATATAAGTTTCACTTTTTGAATTTAATTACTGAAATGAATTCACTTTAAGATATTCTAATTTTATGAGATACACCCGTATATCCACACCCCATGCACCCCCACCCATCCACACCCTATGCAACCCCTACCCCCCCCCTTTACCCACCCATCCATGTGGGGCAACAACTATCTATAAGAATGATAAATATACCTTCTGTGCGGCGGTGCGGAGCTCAGCCAGAGCGGCAGCCAAGTTCTTAATGCATTGACCAAGCTGCATGGCGGACGCCGGATCTGAGACGGTCGGGACGGCCGCCTTCCCTGCCGCCACCAGTTTACCGCCAGGCTGTAATGAGAGGAGGCACACAGTGAGAGTTATGTGTCTGGGAGAAGTGATAGAGAAGACAGCCTGGGTTCATGACACAGGGTGCTGCTTCCTCAGACTGAGGAGGTCACACCATACAAGGTGATATCAGACGGTATAAATACGCCACCTGCAGGAAGTTCTGGCCAGCACTGATGAGGGACAGTTGGGCGCTCGGACTCTCCGGCTGTGATTGGCTGCCTCGAACTCCCTGAACCAACATCGGGATCTGCTCTGCTACAACCTGCGGGACAAAGATAACCGAACGTTCATGAATGGGAGGACACATCACATAAAAGGTTCTCTGTAATGTCCCTCCAGGTGTGTGGGGTGGAGAAGAAACCGGGGATACGGCACAGAGATCAGGAAATGAAGGAATATAGAGGACAGATCGATGATACAGTACAGAGATCAGGAGATGGAGAGTACAGGAGGATGAGGACAGATCGATGATACAGTACAGAGATCAGGAGACGGAGGAATATAGAGGACAGATGGATGATACAGTACAGAGATGAGGAAATGGAGAGTACAGGAGGATAGAGGACAGATCGATGATACAGTACAGATATCAGGAAATGGAAAGTACAGGAGGAATATAGAGGACAGATGGATGATACAGTACAGAGATGAGGAAATGGAGAGTACAGGAGGATAGAGGACAGATGGATGATACGGTACAGAGATGAGGAAATGGAAAGTACAGGAGGATAGAGGACAGATCGATGATACAGTACAGATATCAGGAAATGGAAAGTACAGGAGGATAGAGGACAGATCGATGATACAGTACAGAGGTCAGGAAAAGGAGAGTACAGGAGGAATATAGAGGACAGATGGATGATACAGTACAGAGATGAGAAATGGAGAGTACAGGAGGAATATAGAGGACAGATCGATGATACAGTACAGATATCAGGAAATGGAAAGTACAGGAGGAATATAGAGGACAGATCGATGATACAGTACAGAGGTCAGGAAAAGGAGAGTACAGGAGGAATATAGAGGACAGATCGATGATACAGTACAGAGATGAGAAATGGAGAGTACAGGAGGAATATAGAGGACAGATCGATGATACAGTACAGATATCAGGAAATGGAAAGTACAGGAGGAATATAGAGGACAGATCGATGATACAGTACAGAGGTCAGGAAAAGGAGAGTACAGGAGGAATATAGAGCACAGGTGGATGATACAGTACAGAGATGAGAAATGGAGAGTACAGGAGGAATATAGAGGACAGATCGATGATACAGTACAGATATCAGGAAATGGAAAGTACAGGAGGAATATAGAGGACAGATCGATGATACAGTACAGAGGTCAGGAAAAGGAGAGTACAGGAGGAATATAGAGGACAGATGGATGATATGGCACATAGGCCAGGAATGGCGCCGTGCAGATCACACACCTTGCAGCTTTGCACTAGCTGTTGCTGGGCGGCGGGGTTCTTGTTGCTGGACGCAGCGTTCTGCGCGGCGGCAATGGTTTGCGTGGCTGAAGCGGCCGCCTGTTTGGCTGCTTGCTGAAAGAAAAAAAAAAACAAGAAACCAGAAGGGTGAATAATGTTATTGACATAAAGCTCCACCCTGATCAGTCACACTCCATGCCATCCTTTTATCATGTGACCCCGCCCACTTGGGGGACAATCCGGGATAGGATCATGCACTAGAACACGCACCTCCAGCTTGTGCACCAACTTCTTCTTGATGGCGTTCTGTGCAGCGGCGTTGGTGGCCATACGCAGACCCTCCGCAGCTTCACGCAGCCTCTGTTGTTGCTCCTCACTGTCCGGATTGGCTGCTGCACCCTGCAGAGAGAGTGAGATGTTAGATAAACCACGCCCCCTTCCTCTCCTGAAAATCCTGGCATGGCGGAGCATTAAAACGCACCTTGGCCGCCTCCACCATCCGAGCCGTGGCATCAGCCAGAAGTTTGGCAGCGCTGAGAAGTTTTCGGGAATTCTCCAGATCGCTTTCCTGTTCGGCATCTGCCTTGATAGCGCCCACCAGATCCGACGTGGCCTGAGCGAGGATTCGCGCCTGTCGCACCATCTCTCCTATAGACCGATCGAAATATGAGTGCAAATCATACATACAAGAGCGATTATGATTACAGCTCACCTCCAGACAAACTTATTGTGTTATTAAAGCGGAGGTCCACCAAATTTTATTTTTTTTAAAAGTCAGCAGCTACAAATACTGCAGCTGCTTACTTTTAAAATAAGTACACTTAACTGTCCGTGGCGGCGCCGCCATCTTCGGTAAGGGAATCAGGAAGTGAAGCCTTGCAGCTTCACTTTCTGGTTCCCTACTGCACATGCGCTACTCGCGCTGCGCAATCCCACTGGTCCCTGCTGTCTTCTGGGACCTGTGTCTCCCAGAAGACAGCGGGGGGGAGAAGGGGCCGGAAGTGGCGTAGATACCCGCGGGTGGCTCGGGCATCTATGCCCGTAAGTAGGAGCAGAATACCTGTATTAGACAGGTATCTGCTCCCCCTGAAAGGTGCCAAATGTGACACCGGAGGGGTGGAGGGTTCCGAAAAGCGCAAGTTCCATTTTTGGGTGGAATTCCACTTTTTTTTTTTTGAGAAAAAAAGTTTTTTATTGAACAATTTACATTTGGAACATAATTCTGCAAGTTACAAGGCAATACTGGAGAAATGCATAAAACAAGAAATGTGGCTTATACATATATATAGGCACAGTAGATCAAAAAACTTGTTCAGAGTGAACACTGGATTCAGTGACTATCAATAAGTGGAAAACCCTATGTCCACGCTATTCATGGAATTGCACGCTAGAAGGATGTATAGTATTACGGACCATCAGTGCATGTGTCTGCGGACTCAAGCCATCGATCCCAGATTTTGTAGTACTTATCTGGACAACCTCTGTTGATGTATATGAACTTTTTGTAGGGAAGAGTGTTATTTATATCTAGTTTCCAATCGTTGAAGCTGGGGGGAGTGGGTCTCATCCACTGTCTGGCTATAATTTTTCTAGCATTAAACAATGTTTCATGCAAGAATGTTTTAGTGAATTTGTCCATCTCAGAGTCGGGGAATATCCCCAGTAAGCATTGTTTGGGGTCCAGGGTCAATGGGGATCCCATGTCATCATGGAGGAAGTCAACAATCTGCTTCCACAGACCCTGAAGGACCGGGCACGCCCAGAGTAGATGGAAGAATGTGCCCGTCGTTTGGTTACACATTGTGCACAAGGTAGAAAACTGTCGTCTAAAGCGGGCGATTCTTAGGGGGGTGAGATACGCTCGGTGCACCACGTATAACTGGGTCAGCCTGTCAGAGAGCTTGGGGGATACAGTCTTGCACGAGTCTAGGGCTTCACTCCACTCCTCATCCTCCAGTGGGCCCACCTCTCTTTCCCATCTTGGTTTAAGGCTGTAAGCTAGCGTGGTAGATGATGGGGTGAGAAGCATGACATAAAAATCAGAGATCAGCTTTCTCGGGTCCACACCCTTAACCACAGCCATAATAACATTAGGCGTAGATTGTGGCAAAGGCTGGGGAAACTGAGCTTGGGCTGCGTGACGCACCTGGAAGAATCTAAAAAGCATAGAATTGGGCAGCAGGAACTCATTTTGGAGGTCCTCAAAGTTTTTAAGTGTGCCATCGGAAATTATGTGGTGCAAATAATATATTCCATATTCGCACCATATCTCTGTGTCAGGGATCAAGAGAAACTCTGAGAGTAGTCTATTGTGCCATAAGGGGGTATAGTTGTTGTATTTAGGGGTCGTTAATGTTTTAGTGGTGATGTCCCATACGCGCCTATATTGGTATAATAGGGACCCACGGTCTCTATTGGAGTTATTCCCACTATGTCCCACTGCAATTGCAGTGAGTGGGTCAGTGGTCAGTTGTGCCCACCGTGGACAGAGGAGGGTGAGGAATCTGAGTCTGTCGGTTTTATCTATGTGGTATAGTTGAGACAGTTGGGACGCAAGGTAATAAAGATTTAAGTCAGGGAGGGCTGTTCCACCTAGGTCAGTAGGGTTCTTAAGGACTCTCCAGGCCAGCTTGTGTCTGTTGTTACCCCAAATAAATGTCTTGAGTATGGCCTCCATTGACTTGAAAAATTTCAAGGGTAAGTATACGGGTGTGTGCCAGAGTATATACAATATTTTCGGAAATAATATCATTTTAACAATGTTAATACGGCCCCACACGCCGAGCGGCAGTCTCGCCCATACCTGGGTTCTAGACTTGATGAGGAATTCCACTTTAACAGTTTAACTGTCGGGGCTTTGTAATGAAAGCGATCCATAATGTGACCCCACCCCATCATGCTTCCAGGGCTCCGCTGTCCTTCCTGAGAGCCCGGGACCCACATGGCAGGGTGGAGGGGGCAAGGAGAGCAGCGAACATCTGTTCTCTGATCTCCCATAATCTAGAGTGAAGCTGGAACGTCACTTTTGGTTTGTGGTGTCCCTTGCAGGGAAGAAGCTAATAAAGAGCAGTCTGCACTCCGTTAGCTTCATCAGAAGGCAGGCGAGACGTCAGGGGTCTAAAATTACCTGAAACATACAGTATTTTGTATTGAAATTTTGCACTTGACACATTGTTGCGCATATACTTATGTGACATAAAAAAAAATTAGAAGCAGCACTATTTTATTCTCCAGCACCTCTGTTTTCAGAAAATATATGTTTGGGGGTTTTAGCGATCTGCCTAAAATTATTTTTTAACCAGTTCCCGACTGCCGCACGAGGCTGTACATCGACAGAATGGCAAGGCTGCGCAAATGGGCGTACAGGTACGTCCCCTTTAATTTGCGAGCCGTGTGGTCACGAGCTCCCTGACCGCGCCTGCGGACCCGGTGTCCGCTGGTGTCCCGCGATCGGGTCACAGAGCTGAAGAACCGGGAGATGTCAGTGTAGACACAACATCTCCCCGTTCTGCCTAGTGACATGTCACTGATCGTCTGTTCCCTGTCATCGGGAGCGGTGATCAGTGACGTGTCACTCATAGCCACGCCCCCTAACAGTTAGAAGCACTCCCTAGGACACACTTAACCCCTACAGGTTAACCTTCACTGCCAGTGTCATTTTCACAGTAATCAGTGCATTTTAATAGCACTGATCGCTGTAAAAATGTGAATGGTCCCAAAATGGTGTCAAAAGTGTCCGATGTGTCCGCCATAATGTCGCAGTCACAATAATATATATAAAAAAAAATAAAAAATAAAAACACACGCTGATCGCCGCCATTATTAGAAAAAAAATAAATTATTAATAAAAATGCCATAAAACTATCCCCTATTTTGTAAACGCTATAACTTTTGTGCAAACCAATCAATAAACGCTCATTGTGATTTTTTTTACCAAAAATATGTAGAAGAATACGTATCGGCCGAAACGGAGGAAAATTTTTTTTATATATATATTTTTTGGGGATGTTTATTATAGCAAAAAGTAAAAAATAGGATTTTTGTACTCACCGTAAAATCCTTTTCTCTGTAGTTCATGGACGGACACAGCAGCATATTCTTGACAGTAGGTGTTGTTTACCATCGGCGGCCATTTTCCTGTAGTCTGCGCACCTTATGCTGTTTTCTTTACAGTGGCGGCAAATTTTCTATTAGTCCACATGCTCTTTTCTACAGGGCAGCCGTCCGGCGGCCATTTTCTTGGGGACGTCCCTACTGTCAAAATATGCTGCTGTGTCCGTCCATGAACACAAGAGAAATTGCTCTATTTTTGTTTATAGCGCAAAAAATAAAAACCACAGAGGTGATCAAATACCACCAAAAAAAAAAAAAGGACGTGAATTTTGTTTGGGAGCCACATCACACGACCGCGTAATTGTCAGTTAAAGCGACGAATCGCAAAAAGTGGCCTGGTCTTTGGCAAGCAAAATGGTCCGCGGTTGAAGTGGTTAATTGTGCAAAACAAAATTAAAAATTCAAAAACACCTCTGGCAGTGAAATGGTTAAAGTGGATGTAAACTCTCCATATACCCAGTGAAGTGAACAGCCTCAGATGATACAGAGAGGAAACAAATCTCCCTACAGAAGTCTTACATGTATATCTTCTGTCTTCATTTACACTGCTCAAAAAAATTAAAGGAACACTTTGAAAACACATCAGATCTCAACGGGGCAAAATCTCATGCTGGATATCTATACTGGTATGGACTGGGTAATGTGTTGGGATCTATACTGGTATGGACTGGGTAATATGTTGGGATCTATACTGGTATTGACTGGGTAATATGTTGGGATCTATACTGGTATGGACTGGGTAATGTGTTGGGATCTATACTGGTATGGACTGGGTAATGTGTTGGGATCTATACTGGTATGGACTGGGTAATGTCTTGGGATCTATACTGGTATGGACTGGGTAATGTCTTGGGATCTATACTGGTATGGACTGGGTAATGTCTTGGGATCTATACTGGTATGGACTGGGTAATGTCTTGGGATCTATACTGGTATGGACTGGGTAATGTCTTGGGATCTATACTGGTATGGACTGGGTAATGTCTTGGGATCTATACTGGTATGGACTGGGTAATGTCTTGGGATCTATACTGGTATGGACTGGGTAATGTCTTGGGATCTATACTGGTATGGACTGGGTAATGTCTTGGGATCTATACTGGTATGGACTGGGTAATGTCTTGGGATCTATACTGGTATGGACTGGGTAATGTCTTGGGATCTATACTGGTATGGACTGGGTAATGTCTTGGGATCTATACTGGTATGGACTGGGTAATGTCTTGGGATCTATACTGGTATGGACTGGGTAATGTCTTGGGATCTATACTGGTATGGACTGGGTAATGTCTTGGGATCTATACTGATATGGACTGGGTAATGTGTTGGGATCTATACTGGTATGGACTGGGTAATGTGTTGGAATCTATACTGATATGGACTGGGTAATGTGTTGGGATCTATACTGATATGGACTGGGTAATGTGTTGGGATCTATACTGGTATGGACTGGGTAATGTGTTGGGATCTATACTGGTATGGACTGGGTAATGTGTTAGGAAGAAAAGGATGGGACATCATTTGATGGAAATGAAAATATTCCCCTACAGTAGGCTGAATTCAAAGACATCCCGATAATCAAAGTGAAGAAATGATGCAGCAAGCTCGTCCATTTTGCTGAAATTTCATTGCAGGAACTCAGAATGGTCCTCAGTAGTTTTTGTGGCCCCCAAGTGCTTGTATGTATGGCTGACAACATCAGGGCTCCTAATGAGACGGCGGATGGTGTCCTGGGGTATTTCCTCCCAGATCTGGACCAGAGCATCACTGAGCTCCTGAACAGACTGAGGTGCAACCTGGCGGCACCGGATGGACCGAAACATAACGTCCCAGAGGTGTCCTTTTGGATTTAGGTCAGGTGAGCGCGGGGGCCATTCAATGGTTTTCAATTCCTTCATCCTCCAGGAACTGGCTGCATACTCTCGCCACATGAGGCCGGGCATTGTCGTGCACCAGGAGGAACCCGGGACCCACTGCACCAGCGTAGGGTCTGACAATGGGTCCAAGGATTTCATCCCGATACCTCATAGTCAGGGTGCCATTGTGTAGCCTGTAGAGGTCTGTGCGTCCCCCTCCATGGATATGCCTCCCCAGACCATCACTGACCCACCACCAAATCCGTCATGCTAAACGATGTTACAAGCAGCATAAAGTTCTCCGCGGCTTCTCCAGACCCCTTCATGTCTGTCACGTGTGCTCAGGGTGAACCTGCTCTCATCTGTGAAAAGCATGGGGCACCAGTGGCGGACCTGCCAATTCTGGTGTTCAATGGAAAATGCCAATCGAGCTCCACAGTGTCCGGCAGTGAGCACAGACCCCACTAGAGGACGCCGGGTCCTCAGGCCTCCCCCATGAAGTCTGTTTCTGTTTGGTCAGGGACATTTACACCAGTGGCCTGCTGGAGGTCATTTTGTAGGGCTCTGGCAGTCCTCATCCTGTTCCTCCTTGTACAAAGGAGCAGATACCGGTCCTGCTGATGGGTTAAGTACCTTCTACGGCTCTGTCCAGCGCTCCTAGAGTAACTGCCTATCTCCTGGAATCTCCTCCATGCTCCTGAGACTGTGCTGGGAGACACGGCAAACCTTCTGGCAATGACAGCTATTGATGTGCCATCCTGGAGGAGTTGGACTGCCTGTGCAACCTCTATAGGGTCCAGGTATCACCTCGTGCTACCAGTAGTGACACTGACCTCTATAGGGTCCAAGTATAGCCTCGTGCTACCAGTAGTGACACTGACCCTATAGGGTCCAAGTATCGCCTCGTGCTACCAGTAGTGACACTGAACTCTATAGGGTCCAAGTATCGCCTCGTGCTACCAGTAGTGACACTGACCCTATAGGGTCCAGGTATGGCCTCGTGCTACCAGTAGTGACACTGACCCTATAGGGTCCAAGTATCACCTCGTGCTACCAATAGTGACACTGACCTCTATAGGGTCCAGGTATGGCCTCGTGCTACCAGTAGTGTCACTGACCCTATAGGGTCCAAGTATAGCCTTGTGCTACCAGTAGTGACACTGACCTCTATAGGGTCCAAGTATCACCTCGTGCTACCAGTAGTGACACTGACCTCTATAGGGTCCAGGTATCGCCTCGTGCTACCAGTAGTGACACTGACCTCTATAGGGTCCAGGTATCGCCTCGTGCTACCAGTAGTGACACTGACCTCTATAGGGTCCAAGTATAGCCTCGTGCTACCAGTAGTGACACTGACCCTATAGGGTCCAGGTATCGCCTCGTGCTACCAATAGTGACACTGACCCTAGCCACATGCAAAACTAGTGAAAAACAGTCAGAAAAGACGAGTAGGGAAAACAAATGTCAGACACCCCCACCTGAAAAACCCTTCCTGTTTTGGAGGTCGTCTCATTGTTGTCCATCTAGTGCACCTGTTGTTAATTTCAATTAACTGCAAAGCAGCTGAAACAGATTAACAACCCCCTCTGTATACACCCCTCCCCCTCTGTATACACCCCTCCCCCTCTGCTACTTAACTGACCAGATCAATATCCCAGGAGTTCTGATTCAAAAGTGTTCCTTTCATTTTTTTGAGCAGTGTATATACAGTATCTGACAAAAGTAAGTACACCCCTCAGTCCCATTCATGTGACAACACTGAAGAAATGACACTTTGCTACAATGTAAAGTAGTGAGTGTACACAGGGGGGGGGGGGGGGGGGAGGAGTGTACACAGGGGGGGGGGGGGAGTGTACACAGGGGGGGGGGGGAGGAGTGTACACAGGGGGGAGGAGTGTACACAGGGGGGGGGAGGAGTGTACACAGGGGGGAGGAGTGTACACACGGGGGGGAGGAGTGTACACACGGGGGGGAGGAGTGTACACACGGGGGGAGGAGTGTACACACGGGGGGGAGGAGTGTACACAGGGGGGGGGAGGAGTGTACACAGGGGGGGGAGGAGTGTACACAGGGGGGGGAGGAGTGTACACAGGGGGGGGAGGAGTGTACACAGGGGGGGGAGGAGTGTACACAGGGGGGGGAGGAGTGTACACAGGGGGGGGAGGAGTGTACACAGGGGGGGGAGGAGTACACACAGGGGGAGGAGTGTACACACAGGGGGAGGAGTGTACACACAGGGGGAGGAGTGTACACACAGGGGGAGGAGTGTACACACAGGGGGAGGAGTGTACACACAGGGGGAGGAGGAGTGTACACAGGGGGGGGGGAGTGTACACAGGGGGGGGGGGGGAGTGTACACAGGGGGGGGGGGAGTGTACACAGGGGGGGGAGTGTACACAGGGGGGGGGGGAGTGTACACAGGGGGGGGGGGAGTGTACACAGGGGGGAGGGAGGAGTGTACACAGGGGGGAGGGAGGAGTGTACACAGGGGGGGGAGGAGTGTACACAGGGGGGGGAGGAGTGTACACAGGGGGGGGAGGAGTGTACACAGGGGGGGAGGAGTGTACACAGGGGGGGGGGGGGGAGTGTACACAAGGGGGGGAGGAGTGTACACAAGGGGGGGAGGAGTGTACACAGGGGGGGAGGAGTGTACACAGGGGGGGGAGGAGTGTACACAGGGGGGGGAGGAGTGTACACAGGGGGGGGGGGGGGGAGTGTACACAGGGGGGAGGAGTGTACAGCTTGTATAACGGTGTAAATTTTCTGTCCCCTCAAAATAACTCAACACACAGCCATTAATGTCTAAACCTCTGGCAACAAAAGTAAGTACACCCCTAAGTGAAAATGTCTAAATTGGGCCGAATTGGCCATTTTCCCTCCCTGTGTCATGTGACTCGTTTGTGTTACAAGGCCTCAGGTGTGAATGGGGAGCAGGTGTGATAAATTTGGTGTTATCGCTCACACTCTCTCATACTGGTCACTGGAAGTACAACATGGCACCTCATGGCAAAGAACTCTCTGAGGATCTGAAGAAAAGAATTGTTGCTCTACATAAAGATGGGCGGGGCTATAAGAAGATTGCCAAGACCCTGAAACTGAGCGGCAGCACGGTGGCCAAGACCATCCAGCGGTTTAACAGGACAGGTTCCCCTCAGAACAGGCCTCGCCATGGTCCACCAAAGAAGTTGAGGTCACGTGCTCAGCGTCATATCCAGAGGTTGTCTTTGGGAAATAGACGTATCAGTGCTGCCAGCATTGCTGCAGAGGGTGAAGGGGTGGGGGAGGGGTCAGCCTGTCAGTGCTCAGACCATACGCCGCACACTGCATCAAATTGGTCTGCATGTCTGTCGTCCCAGAAGGAAGCCTCTTCTAAAGATGATGCACAAGAAAGACAAGCAGACTAAGGACATGGATTACTGGAACCATGTCATGTGGTCTGATAAGACCAAGATAAACTTATTTGGTGTCAGATGGTGTCAGGCGTGTGTGGCGGCAACCAGGTGAGGAGGACTAAGGGAAGTGTGTCTTCCCTACAGTCAGGCATGGTGGGGGGGAGTGTCCTGGTCTGGGGCTGCATGAGTGCTGCCGGCACTGGGGGGCTACAGATCATTGAGGGGACCATGAATGCCAACATGTACTGTGACCTACTGAAGCAGAGCATGATCCCCTCCCTTCAGAGACTGGGCCGCAGGGCAGTATTCCAACATGATAACCACCCCAAACACCTCCAAGACCACCACTGCCTTGCTAAAGAAGCTGAGGGTAAAGGTGATGGACTGGCCAATCATGTCTCCAGACCTAAACCCTATTGATCATCTGTGGGGGATCCTCAAACGGAAGGTGGAGGAGCGCAAGGTCTCCAACATCCACCAGCTCCGTGATGTCGTCATGGAGGAGGGGAAGAGTACTCCAGTGGCAACCTGTGAAGCCCTGGTGACCTCCATGCCCAAGAGGGTTAAGGCAGTGCTGGGAAATAATGGTGGCCACACAAAATATTGACACTTTGGGCCCAATTTGGACATTTTCACTGAGGGGTGTACTGACTTTTGTTGCCAGCGGTTTAGACATTAATGGCTGTGTGTTGAGTTATTTTGAGGGGGCAGCAAATTTACACCGTTATACAAGCTGTACACTCACTACTTTACATTGTAACAAAGTGTCATTTCAAGAGTGTTGTCACATGAAAATATTTACACCAATGTGACTGGGGGGTGTACTTACTTTTGTCACATACTGTATATTCTTAGAAAGTTCAGATCATGTTAGAGATTTCCTCTTCCTGTTCAGCACTGGGAGAGGATTATTGGCATACAATACAGCTGATTGGAGGAAAGGCACACACCCCCCTCTCCTCATTGGCAAAGGAAGGAATGTGCAGAGCTCTGTTCATAGACGCCAAGCTGACTGCCAATCTATAGCAACCTACAGGACATAGTGCTTTGTATAGAGGTAAGAAAACAGATAAATGTGCCCAGCTCAAATTTCATGAAATCTGGTTTACATCCACTTTAAGCTTCTGCCAGGTTTTCTATTGGGGTCTGTGTCCATTAGGGGCGACTGAGCCCCGACTTCCACCCCCCTAGGGGGGGGGGCGACTGAGCCCCGACTTCCACCCCCCTAGGGGGGGGGGGGCGACTGAGCCCCGACTTCCACGGGGGGGCGACTGAGCCCCGACTTCCACCCCCCTAGGGGGGGGGGGCGACCGAGCCCCGACTTCCTCCCCCTGGGGGGGGGGGGCGACCGAGCCCCGACTTCCTCCCCCTGGGGGGGGGGGCGACCGAGCCCCGACTTCCTCCCCCTGGGGGGGGGGCGACCGAGCCCCGACTTCCTCCCCCTGGGGGGGGGGGGCGACCGAGCCCCGACTTCCTCCCCCTGGGGGGGGGGGGCGACCGAGCCCCGACTTCCTCCCCCTGGGGGGGGGGGGCGACCGAGCCCCGACTTCCTCCCCCTGGGGGGGGGGGGGGGCGACCGAGCCCCGACTTCCTCCCCCTGGGGGGGGGGCGCGACCGAGCCCCGACTTCCTCCCCCTGGGGGGGGGGCGACAGAGCCCCGACTTCCTCCCCCTGGGGGGGGGGGGGGCGACTGAGCCCCGACTTCCTCCCACTGGGGGGGGGGGGGCGACCGAGCCCCGACTTCCTCCCACTGGGGGGGGGGCGACAGAGCCCCGACTTCCTCCCACTGGGGGGGGGGGCGACTGAGCCCCGACTTCCTCCCACTGGGGGGGGGGGGGACTGAGCCCCGACATCCTTTCAGGACAGTAAGTGATGGAAATCTCTGCACTGAACCTCTATAAATGACTTCCTCGGAATAAAGACTGACCGGCATCTCCCATAGAGCTGAAGATGTTCTCGGTCACGTTGAGGATGGTATCGGTGGCCTGGTCATATCTGCCGGTTGGAGGTCCTCCGGTGGCATTCTTCTTGATGTGTTGCAGTAGGTCGTTGAGCGCCTGGGTGACAGCGGATGCCGCCACACCGACAGCCTTCAGAAGTTCCGGGTCTCCAGTAGCTTCTTTGGAAGACTCCACACAGCCTTCCACTGACTTGGCCACCTGCTTTCCGGCCTCCAACAGCTGCTCCTGACAAACCGGGGAACTGATGGTTGGAGCCACAACCTGGGAGGGAGACATGGGTGGTTAGTGTGCTGAGCATTCAGTGAAGGGAGGAGGGTGAGGGGCACCTTGAGATCTCTTACCTTAGTGCATGCCACCAGCTGAGAAGTGGAAAGAGCGCACTGCGTGGCGGCAGCGATGACTTGGCCCTGCTGCAAGGGGTCATCCGTCCGCTCAGCTACGTTCTTCGCCTTCAGTACCAGAGCTGCCGCTGCACTCGCCACGGCCTTTGCCAGCTGCATGAGCATGTCCTGGAGAGAGTGCGGAGGAGGAGAATTAAAACCAAGTCCAGACACCAGAGACACAAAGACCCACCAAACCCATATTATACGAGGAAGGAGAATTAGGGGAATGTCACCAGCGAGTGGAATGTCCCACCACCAAGCAATTGGTCCTACAAAATGTTCCCCTATGAGAAACAAAACCAGACATTAATGACACCACAATTATCCAATCAGAGCAGAGGAGCTAAAAGTTACTGAGATTACAAATCTGATTTATAGGCAGCACAGTGGTGTAGTGGTTAGCACTTTCACCTAGCAGCAAAAGGGTCACTGGTTCGAATCCCGACCACGACACCATCTGCCTGGAGTTTGCATGTTCTCCCTGTGTCTGCGTGGGTTTCCTCCGGGTACTCCGGTTTCCTCCCACACTCCAAAGACATGCTGGTAGGTTAATTGGATCTTGTCCAAATTGGCCCAGTATATATGTATATATGTGTACGACTGTGTGTCCCAAGTGCGTCGAGATCCTACGGGGTAAAATGACCGCACCAGCCAAGCAGACACTGGCTGCAAAAAGCGCCTAGAGGCGATTCAGTTCGCATGTGAGTGCTATACAAGTCATTCATTCATTCATTCATTGGCAAACTCCAACATGGAGGCCTCCCGAAATTTACACCTCAGACTAGACATTACCTACTCCTCCATGGACACCTCAGACTAGATATGACCTGCCTACTCCTCCATGATGGACACCTCAGACTAGACATGACCTGCCTACTCCTCCATGATGGACACCTCAGACTAGATATGACCTGCCTACTCCTCCATGGACACCTCAGACTAGATATGACCTGCCTACTCCTCCATGATGGACACCTCAGACTAGACATGACCTGCCTACTCCTCCATGATGGACACCTCAGACTAGATATGACCTGCCTACTCCTCCATGATGGACACCTCAGACTAGATATGACCTGCCTACTCCTCCATGATGGACACCTCAGACTAGACATGACCTGCCTACTCCTCCATGATGGACACCTCAGACTAGATATGACCTGCCTACTCCTCCATGATGGACACCTCAGACTAGACATGACCTGCCTACTCCTCCATGATGGACACCTCAGACTAGACATGACCTACCTTCTCCACCATGATGGACACCTCAGACTAGACATGACCTGCCTACTCCTCCATGATGGACACCTCAGACTAGACATGACCTGCCTACTCCTCCATGATGGACACCTCAGACTAGACATGACCTGCCTACTCCTCCATGATGGACACCTCAGACTAGACATGACCTGCCTACTCCTCCATGATGGACACCTCAGACTAGACATGACCTACCTTCTCCACCATGATGGACACCTCAGACTAGACATGACCTGCCTACTCCTCCATGATGGACACCTCAGACTAGACAAGACCTACCTACTCCTCCATGATGGACACCTCACACTAGACATGACCTACCTACTTCATGATGGACACCTCAGACTAGACATGGCCTACCTACTCCTCCATGATGGACACCTCAGACTAGACATGACCTGCCTACTCCTCCATGATGGACACCTCAGACTAGACATGACCTGCCTACTCCATGATGGACACCTCAGACTAGATATGACCTGCCTACTCCTCCATGATGGACACCTCAGACTAGACATGACCTGCCTACTCCTCCATGATGGACACCTCAGACTAGACATGACCTGCCTACTCCTCCATGATGGACACCTCAGACTAGACATGACCTGCCTACTCCTCCATGATGGACACCTCAGACTAGACATGGCCTACCTACTCCTCCATGATGGACACCTCAGACTAGACATGACCTGCCTACTCCTCCATGATGGACACCTCAGACTAGACATGGCCTACCTACTCCTCCATGATGGACACCTCAGACTAGACATGGCCTACCTACTCCTCCATGATGGACACCTCAGACTAGACATGACCTGCCTACTCCTCCATGATGGACACCTCAGACTAGACATGGCCTACCTACTCCTCCATGATGGACACCTCAGACTAGACATGACCTACCTTCTCCACCATGATGGACACCTCAGACTAGACATGACCTGCCTACTCCTCCATGATGGACACCTCAGACTAGACATGACCTACCTTCTCCACCATGATGGACACCTCAGACTAGACATGACCTGCCTACTCCATGATGGACACCTCAGACTAGACATGGCCTACCTACTCCTCCATGATGGACACCTCAGACTAGACATGACCTACCTTCTCCACCATGATGGACACCTCAGACTAGACATGACCTGCCTACTCCTCCATGATGGACACCTCAGACTAGACATGACCTGCCTACTCCACCATGATGGACACCTCAGACTAGACATGACCTGCCTACTCCACCATGATGGACACCTCAGACTAGACATGACCCGACTTCTCCTATTCCATCGATGGACAATGGCTACAAGCTGGGAACTTGTCCATTGGGAAAGGCCCTCTGAACGGACCCACTTACAGATAACCAAAACTAGATGTCTATAATCTCCTAACCATCCCTTCCCCAACTCAGTTACTTTACTGCTGAACCTGCAACTGAGCAGAGTGCAGCCCAGGCAGGAATTTATCAGCTCACAAAATTTCTGGCAGGATCACTGGGTAATTTTTTACCTCTTACAGAACAGAATGCTTTCAATAAGATATTTATCAGACCAAAAGGAAATAAATATGAGAAGTTCATTGTCGGGGTTCTCAGACTCTCCATGCATTAGGAAGCCCATCGCTGAGACCATGCACATCTCACCAATACCAACCGTCTCATGGAGAACCCCTCATCAGCCATAAAGAAGTCCATCACCAAGACCATCCAGAACCCCCCCAATACTAACCAAAGGTCTAATGGAGAACTCCTCATCAGTCATTAAGATGTCCACTACTGAAACACTGTTCAGAACCAACCAATACCAACTACCAGTCCCATGAAGAATTCATCATCAGCCATTAAGAAGCCCATCAACTACTAGACCATCCGCCAATACCCATCAATACCAACCTACGGTCCCATGAAGAAATCATAATTAGCAAAGCTCATCACCTAGACCAGTGGTCTCCAAACTGTGACCCTGGGGCCAGACGCAGCTCTTTGCTTGTCCTTAACCAGCGATTGGGACACCTTTTCTCCAGCTGACACCAGCAATGGGGCACCATTACTCCCACTCATACCAATAATGAGACACTATTGCTCCCACTAAAACCAACGATGGGGCATTTCTCCTCCCAACTGGCCACAATCTGGCCCCCCTAAAGCCTGAAGGACAGTAAACTGGCCCTTTGTTTGGTGACCCCTAACCTAGACTATCCACCTATACCAAAAAAAGGTGCCATTAAAGAGGAAGTATACCCTGATGGGTTTTACTTCCTATTTGTTCCCTGCAAAGTAAAAGCATAATGGGCTAGTATGCTTTGCATACTAGCCCATTATGGGCCACTTACCTGCAGAAGAAGCCTGTGATGTCCCCGCTGTCTAATCGCGTCCATCTTCAACCCCTCTTCCTTCCGGGGCCATGGACTCTGGCTCTGCTATTGGCCGAAGTCGCGCGTGGGAGCCGACAGTCACGGCACAAGCACTATAGAAATGGCACGGACCATGCTCTTTCTTCAGTGCGCATGCGCCGGCGTATATGGCGAATATCTTCTAAACCGTAGAGGTTTAGGAGATATTTCCAGTACCTAGAGATAAGCCTTATTATAGGTCTTATTATAGGCTTACCTGTAGGGAAAAGTGGTTGTACCATGTGTACAACCACTTTAGGAACTCGACCGCCATAAAGAAGCCCGTCACTTAGATCATCCAGAACATACCAACACTAGCCAACTGTCCCATGAAGAACTCATCAGCCTTTAAGAACTGTTGAGAACCCAAAACACAAACCAATTGTCCCATGGAGAACTCTTCAGCCACTAAGAAGTCCATCCCCTAGACCAGGGGTCTCCAAACTAAGGCTCTCCAGTTCTTCAGGAACCTCAATTCCCATAATGCCTAGTCATTTCTGTGAATGTCAGCCTGGTGGGACGTGCAGTTCTGCAACAGCTGGAGGGCCGTAGTTTGTAGATCCTTGCCCTAGACCATCCAGGATCCACCAATACCAACCAACAGTCCTGTGGAGAACTCTTATTTAGCCACTAAGAAGCCCATCACTGAGACCATCCAGAACCCACCACCCAATTACATGAAAGCCCAGAGTTCAACTCCAAAGACCAACTCCAGCTAAAACTATTTCTAGATTATATTTTTAGTTTAAGATGGTGAGAAGGAGTTAGATACTCCATTGGGTTCTAGGCTTCCTTTGGGAGCATTTACCATCACTAACCCTATCCTGGTTAAGGGGGGCTGACAGTGATGAAATGTCCTCATTGGAAAGCCAGCCAGTAAACAAAAGTGGGGCAGGCTTAGAACCTATGTGGGGTTTTGCTGGGTTTTCCTATTCCATCGATCCGTTTTTCTAATTTCTGGTGTCATAGGTATCCTTTGTTGGCTAGCTGGGTCAAATGCTAAGGAATATTCGTATTCTTCTGCGTAATGTCTTACCCGGGTGCCTTCCCCGACTAGCTAGAATTTGTTTTGCTCGGCTGCCATGTTTTGGTTTGTTGGATTCACACTGGGGGTCTTTGGGTGTTGCCGGACCTTTACAGAGGCTGGGGCCACCTATACGTCGCCATCTATATGGAGGCCAGGCTGAGAACTTAGTCAGGGTTAGGGAGGGCTCTCTGCAGAGGTTCTGTGATAGAGGCGGTTGGCTTTAGATGCAATAGCAAAAACAGAACGTTGACCAACAGTATCAGTTTTCTATGCTGACCAGCTAGACTAAGCGTTGGAGAATATCTTAGAAGGACAATAAGTGGTGGGAAACCTCCCCAGAGGGACACACAGAGCTTCTAAACCTTCCTCACACAATCTAAAACCAAAGTCTGCTCCGGAGTCATCTATAAGGGACTACCCCAAACTCTGATTTCATCAGTGATAATGGCGGAGAGGGATTGAAGTGAGCATGCACAATCACCGAAGAAGTCTTCTACTGTGTGATTAATAGAAATGATTTGGAGAACTTCCCACAATCAACTTCCAACATTGTAATCAGGAAAGGAATCAAAGTGCCGCTTCCCACAGGAAACGTGAGGAAAGCTGGAGAAGAGACCACATGAAGCCAAAACCCAACACCATCCAAAGAAGGAGGGAGGAAGGCTGGCCCCAGCCAGGCCTCGCCCCCCAGTTACCGTTTTCTGCTCAGGCAGCGCGCTCGCTGTGCGGGTGACCCTGGCTGCAGAGATCTGTAGGAATCCACAAAAACACAGATATTGCCAGAGGAAGCTGAAGGTGGGGAGATGAGAACATTGCAGGACAAGGTAGAGCAGAGGGACACAGACTGAAGAAGACAATATGGAGACACACGCGGGTAACATTGTAGGTGGAGGGCCACCTTATACTGAGCGGGACGAGGAAATGCCTGAGATAAAACGTAGGAATGAGTCATGTATGACCTCTGAGGTTCACAGCTAGGATGATAAAAGGTCAGGTTCAGCCTGAATATAAATGTTGTCAATCAACCTGTTACTGGGCATAAGGCGGCCATATTCCAGACATTATACTGGACTACAGACACAATGGGGGTGACTGGGATCTGGGGGGTCATTCATCCTAGTACTGGACATAAGGGGGCCATATTCCAGACATTATACTGGACTACAGACAATGGGGGTGACTGGGATCTGGGGGGAGGGGTGTCAGACATACTGGTAGAAGGCACACAGCATCACAGAGAAGAAAAAAGGACCGATATTTGATGGTGAATATACGGCGATCTTTAATTGGACTCTGAATAACAGAGGAACAAACATGGAGGTTTACCTGGAAGCGCGGGTCCGTGTCGCACTCGCCGATCTGCTGAAGTAATTCTCCACTCGTCTGACCGACATTACCGGCTGCCTGGAGGAGGACCTGTCGGGGCTGAAGACAGAGCTGGGTATTAATATTGGTAGTATAATACATCTATGTATATATTACAGGGATACATACAGTGTTGGCACCTACCTCTGTGCTGGCAGTATAATAGACCTACGTACATGTTACAGGGATATATACAGTGATGGCACTTACCTCCGTGCTGGCGGGTTGGGCCGTCTTCAGCAGGTCAGATACGGCTCCTGCCAGGTTCTTGGCCGCATGGAGAAGTTGTCTTCCGTTGCCTCCCTCATCCTCCATCAAAGCCGCCAGAAGCTTCACCCCGCGGGACATCTCCGTCAGGTTAGAACTGATGGTTGTGACTGCGCAGCCCACCGCTGTGTAATCCGTGTCTGCAGGATCACCTACAGAATGAGGCATGAATTACATACAGCAATGTACTCACCTCCTGCAATCTACAGGACTTTCCCCCCACGGAGACTTCCCTGCTTTAATTCCACAATAATTACCACATCATACAGACACAGCCTGCCAACTCCACAATCACGGAGGTCGGCACACCGCCACGGAGGTCGGCACACCGCCACGGAGGTCGGCACACCGCCACGGAGGTCGGCACACCGCCACGGAGGTCGGCACACCGCCACGGAGGTCGGCACACCGCCACGGATGTCTGTTCCTTTAAGGAGGCCTCTATAGTTCCATTACAATGGGATCCTCCATCAAAGCTTGGAGTTATCGCTTACCTAGTAAAAACCAGCCTGGAAGTCTGGAAACAAGCAACCTTGTTAACCATCATACTAGGTACCAACCAAGAGTTGGGGGAGGTGGAATGAGAAGATCCATGATCTAATTACCTCAATTTATGAGATTTTCATATTGGAGATCCTGATATTTAGGGGCTCAAGACGCTAGATAATAATATGGGGGGGGGGGGCTTGGAGATCCCCCAATTTCTCCATGCTGGAAGTTTAGGTAGGGTCAGGTTTCTGTCAGACACTATGACATCACTCAGTGCCCGCCATCTCTTTCCATGAGACAGTAAATGTGCCTTCTCCCATGGAAGGATTGTTGGGCTCCATATCATCCACCCAAAATCTCCAGTATAACATGTCCAACCAGAAGCCTTCATGGCAGACATTGGACAGATGTGGACAATCTCACCTGCGGTCAGGTTGACAACAGAGGCGGTTCCTGCGGTGATGGCATCCACCTGGGAGTGGATCTCATGTTTGGATTCATCCATTTTGTTCTTCCTCCAAGCCTTGGCAGCCTGCAGTGAGAAAGGTCATCGCATGAAGCGCCCAACTGTAGAAATCTCACCCGGGTGATCGGTATTCTAATGGTTAGAGCCAGAATGTCTCTGGGAGACGATAAAAATCCCACCACTATGGAGGTCTATGGTGATGCCATGACTGTCCCACCCCCACAGACTTCCATACTAACAATATATACCCACCTGACCTCTACAGAGATCTGTACTAACCACCCAACCACTGCTGGGGTCTATACTAACCATCCAATCACTGCTGGGGTCTATACAGACACTATACTAACCACCCAACCACTGCTGGGGTCTATACAGAGGTCTATACTAACCATCCAACCACTGCTGGGGTCTATACAGAGGTCTATACTAACCATCCAACCACTACTAGGGTCTATACAGAGGTCTATACTAACCACCCAACCACTACTGGGGTCTATACAGAGGTCTATACTAACCATCCAACCACTACTGGGGTCTATACAGAGGTCTATACTAACCATCCAACCACTACTGGGGTCTATACAGAGGTCTATACTAACCACCCAACCACTACTGGGGTCTATACAGAGGTCTATTACTAACCACCCAACCACTACTGGGGTCTATACAGAGGTCTATACTAACCATCCAACCACTACTGGGGTCTATACAGAGGTCTATACTAACCATCAAACCACTACTGGGGTCTATACAGAGGTCTATACTAACCATCCAACCACTACTGGGGTCTATACAAAGGTCTATACTAACCATCCAACCACTACTGGGGTCTATGCAGAGGTCTACACTAACCATCCAACCACTACTGGGGTCTATACAGAGGTTTATACTAACCATCCAACCACTACTAGGGTCTATACAGAGGTCTATACTAACCACCCAACCACTACTGGGGTCTATACTAACCATCAAACCACTACTGGGGTCTATACAGAGGTCTATACTAACCATCCAACCACTGCTGGGGTCTATACAGAGGTCTATACTAACCATCCAACCACTACTGGGGTCTATACAGAGGTCTATACTAACCATCCAACCACTGCTGGGGTCTATAGTGACACTATGCGACCATCCAACCACCACATAGGACTACATTGACACTTTCGAGCTCTACACTTAAACTATAGGACCATGCAGCCTCCAGGGAGATCCTATACTCTCACTATATGTCCATCCAACTACTGCTAAGGCCTAGGTGAACACAACATGCCCACTCAGCCACCAGAGGGGTCTATACTGACACTATATGACCCTTCAACTACTGCCAAGGTCTGTACTGTAAGCACGGTACCTGACCATTCACCCAAAGGCCAATATTTACACTATACTAGTCACCCACTACAGAAGAGTGTACGGACACATGTATGGCATGCAGTACTCACGGCATCTTGTCCCAGGGGTGGCAGAGTATCGAAGTCCTCCAGGGAGGCCTGGGCAGCATTCACAGCTTGCATACTTGAGTTTATCGTACCGGTGAGGGCCTGCTGGGCCGAGGTCTGCAGAGAAGGAACAATGAGTATTATCTGAAGGACATAAGCTGGTAAGAAGGACTCCACAGACCAGCAGTGTAGTGTCCAAGTCTTCATGGATATGGTTACACACAGGTCATAGGTGATAGAAGAGCAGAGAGAAGAGGACAGGCAGCAACCAATGAAGAGCGAGGGAAGGAATGACACTTGATCACAGTCTTACCAGTGGTGGCATGTGTCCCCAGTGCATCTGTCCACTTGTGATCTGCTGCTGAGCCTGTGGCATGGAGCCCACCTGGAAGTTTTCAGGTCCTCCAGCCCCAGAACGCATGATGGCTGGAAGAGCTACAGAGCCATGCTCCACCTTCCCCACCGAATTAAACTGCTGCTGAAGAAGCGTGGACCTGAAGAGGAGCAGAGAAGGTAGGTCATCTTACATCATATGACCGCTCAGGGGTCCCCCAAACCTGGACTATGACCTTGTATCATATGAGCGCTCACAGTTCCAAGAACCTGAAATATAACCTTCAATCATATATTATATGATAGCTCAGAGCAGGGTTTGACAAATTTGCTTGGAATCTAGGAGCCAGCTAAAAAAGTTAGGAGCCAGATACGCGCCCCATCCCGCCGAGCTCGCGCGCAGAAGCGAACGCATACGTGAGTAGCGCCGACATATGAAAGCGGTGTTCAAACCACACATGTGAGGTATCGCCGTGATCGTTAGAGCAATAATTCTAGCCCTAGACCTCCTCTGTAACTCAAAACATGCAACCTGTTGAATTTTTTAAACGTCACCTATGGAGATTTTAAAAGGTAAAAGTTTGTCGCCATTCCACGAGCGGACGCTTGAAGCATGACATGTAAGGTATCAATTTACTCGGCGTAACATCTTTCACAATATAAAAAAAAAATTGGCTAACTTTACTGTTGTCTTAGTTTTTAATTAAAAAGTGTATTTTTCTCCAAAAAAGTGCGCTTGTAAGACCGCTGCGCAAATACGGTGTTACAGAAAAGTATTGCAACGACCGCCATTTTATTCTCTAGGGTGTTAGAATAAAAAATATATATAATGTTTGGGGGTTCTAATTAGAAAAAGGAGATGGCAGTGAAAACAGACAGGGGAAGCTCCATTAGTCTTTTCATGCCAACGGCCACCACAAGATGGCGCCAGATCACAGAAGGAAGCATAGGCCTGCAAAAGGCCGCAAAGCCGCAGCCTCAATTACCGGCCGGCATGGTCTGACGCGATCGCGCGGCAAAGGAGGTGGGAGCGCACGGAGAGACAGGATGGGGTATCCTTTGTCTCCTTGTGCGCCCCCACCTGACATAACATGACAGCTCAGAGGTCCCCCAAAACCTGGACTATGATCTTCCATCTAATGGTATAACAGCAGAGGTGCCGGATATTGATAAAGATTGGGGGTCACTTCTCTCCAGGAAGAGGCAGGTCCAAAACCAAACACCCAATATACACATAATAATAGTCTCCGGGGGAAACATCTTACTTCTTGGGTGACACGGAGTCCTCCAACATGGTCGATTCTTCATCTCCTTCCAAACCAAAGTGGTCTTTACTCTTTTTCTAAGAAGAGAATAGAAGACGCAGGCTGTTAGTTGCAGTATAACAGAAGTGCATTGTGTGGAGCTCATCACACAGGGGATCCTACAGGAAGTGCATTGTGTGGAGCACATCACACAGGGGACACCTACAGGAAGTGCATTGTGTGGAGCTCATCACACAGGGGACACCTACAGGAAGTGCATTGTGTGGAGCTCATCACACAGGGGACACCTACAGGAAGTGCATTGTGTGGAGCTCATCACACAGGGGATCCTACAGGAAGTGCATTGTGTGGAGCTCATCACACAGGGGACCCCTACAGGAAGTGCATTGTGTGGAGCTCATCACACAGGGGATCCCTACAGGAAGTGCATTGTGTGGAGCTCATCACACAGGGGATCCCTACAGGAAGTGCATTGTGTGGAGCTCATCACACAGGGGATCCCTACAGGAAGTGCATTGTGTGGAGCTCATCACACAGGGGATCCCTACAGGAAGTGCATTGTGTGGAGCTCATCACACAGGGGATCCCTACAGGAAGTGCATTGTGTGGAGCTCATCACACAGGGAACCCCTACAGGAAGTGCATTGTGTGGAGCTCATCACACAGGGGACACCTACAGGAAGTGCATTGTGTGGAGCTCATCACACAGGGGACACCTACAGGAAGTGCATTGTGTGGAGCGCATCACACACGGGACACCTACAGGAAGTGCATTGTGTGGAGCGCATCACACACGGGACACCTACAGGAAGTGCATTGTGTGGAGCTCATCACACAGGGGATCCCTACAGGAAGTGCATTGTGTGGAGCTCATCACACAGGGGATCCCTACAGGAAGTACATTGTGTGGAGCTCATCACACAGGGGACACCTACAGGAAGTGCATTGTGTGGAGCTCATCACACAGGGGACACCTACAGGAAGTGCATTGTGTGGAGCTCATCACACAGGGGACACCTACAGGAAGTGCATTGTGTGGAGCTCATCACACAGGGGATCCCTACAGGAAGTGCATTGTGTGGAGCTCATCACACAGGGGACACCTACAGGAAGTGCATTGTGTGGAGCTCATCACACAGGGGACACCTACAGGAAGTGCATTGTGTGGAGCGCATCACACACGGGACACCTACAGGAAGTGCATTGTGTGGAGCGCATCACACACGGGACACCTACAGGAAGTGCATTGTGTGGAGCTCATCACACAGGGGATCCCTACAGGAAGTGCATTGTGTGGAGCTCATCACACAGGGGATCCCTACAGGAAGTACATTGTGTGGAGCTCATCACACAGGGGACACCTACAGGAAGTGCATTGTGTGGAGCGCATCACACAGGGGACACCTACAGGAAGTGCATTGTGTGGAGCTCATCACACAGGGGACACCTACAGGAAGTGCATTGTGTGGAGCGCATCACACAGGGGACACCTACAGGAAGTGCATTGTGTGGAGCGCATCACACAGGGGACACCTACAGGAAGTGCATTGTGTGGAGCTCATCACACAGGGGACACCTACAGGAAGTGCATTGTGTGGAGCTCATCACACAGGGGACACCTACAGGAAGTGCATTGTGTGGAGCTCATCACACAGGGGACACCTACAGGAAGTGCATTGTGTGGAGCGCATCACACACGGGACACCTACAGGAAGTGCATTGTGTGGAGCTCATCACACAGGGGACACCTACAGGAAGTGCATTGTGTGGAGATCATCACACAGGGGACGCCTACAGGAAGTGCATTGTGTGGAGCGCATCACACAGGGGATCCCTACAGGAAGTGCATTGTGTGGAGCTCATCACACAGGGGACACCTACAGGAAGTGCATTGTGTGGAGCTCATCACACAGGGGACACCTACAGGAAGTGCATTGTGTGGAGCTCATCACACAGGGGACACCTACAGGAAGTGCATTGTGTGGAGCTCATCACACAGGGGACACCTACAGGAAGTGCATTGTGTGGAGCTCATCACACAGGGGATCCCTACAGGAAGTGCATTGTGTGGAGCTCATCACACAGGGGACACCTACAGGAAGTGCATTGTGTGGAGCTCATCACACAGGGGACACCTACAGGAAGTGCATTGTGTGGAGCGCATCACAGACGGGACACCTACAGGAAGTGCATTGTGTGGAGCTCATCACACAGGGGACACCTACAGGAAGTGCATTGTGTGGAGCGCATCACAGACGGGACACCTACAGGAAGTGCATTGTGTGGAGCGCATCACACACGGGACACCTACAGGAAGTGCATTGTGTGGAGCTCATCACAGACGGGACACCTACAGGAAGTGCATTGTGTGGAGCTCATCACACAGGGGACACCTACAGGAAGTGCATTGTGTGGAGCTCATCACACAGGGGACACCTACAGGAAGTGCATTGTGTGGAGCGCATCACAAGACGGGACACCTACAGGAAGTGCATTGTGTGGAGCTCATCACACAGGGGACACCTACAGGAAGTGCATTGTGTGGAGCTCTCCCAGGTAGATGCCCTTAGCCTATGAAAATGTACAGAACATGCCACCATTGTTAGTGCCCCGACTGACCACCAGTCAGGGGACACCCCCACAGGAAGTGCCGGAGCAAGAAGCCCGAGGCTCTCCCAGGCAGATGCCCCCAGTCTTTGGAATTGTGCAGAAAATGTCATACTGTTGGTGTTTGTCTGATGTACTTCCATCATTGGAGGATCAATGCTTTAGTGACACACAATACACAGACCGGTGTAAAGTGGAATTTCATGGGTGGTTGGTTTTCGGCCATGTTCTGGTACAGCAGCCTCTGCACAGTCCTATAGGACTATTGTCTGGTGATCAGTGGAACCCGTGTTTGTGGACAGCTAGACAGACAATTCTAAGGGAATGAAAGATAAGTTTGTGGCTCTCTGAGGTGACATCACTTCACAGACCTGAACTAGAGTAGCCAAAAGCTACTTAAAGAGGAGATCCACCCAAATATTATTATTTTTTTTTAAAAGTCAGCAGCTACAAATACTACAGCTGCTGACCTTTATAAAAATGGACACTTACCTATCCAGCGCGCCCGCGATGTCGGCAGACGAGGCTGAGCACTCGCTCGGTCCTCGGATGCTGCCGCTGCCATGCTCGGTGAGGAAATCAGGAAGTGAAGCCTTGTGGCTTCACTGCCCAGTTCCCTACTGCGCATGCACGAGTATCGCGGCGCGCCGTCACTGAACCTCGCTCTCTCCTGGGACCAGTGTGTTTCCCAGGAGACAGCAGTGGGGGTGGGGGGTCGGGAAGTGGCGCGACTCCCACGGGAGTCTGTGCCCAGAAGTGGGTGCAAATACCTGTCTTAGACAGCAGGTATCTGCACCCCCCCGAAAGGTGCCGAAAAGCGGAAGTTACATTTTTGGGTGGAACTCCGCTTTAAGGACCCCAGAGTTGAGCCAGGCCCTCTTGGGAGGATCCCTCAGGCTAAGCCAGGCCAGGCCCTCTTGGGAGGATCCCTCAGGCTAAGCCAGGCCAGGCCCTCTTGGGAGGATCCCTCAGGCTAAGCCAGGCCAGGCCCTCTTGGGAGGATCCCTCAGGCTAAGCCAGGCCCTCTTGGGAGGATCCCTCAGGCTAAGCCAGGCCCTCTTGGGAGGATCCCTCAGGCTAAGCCAGGCCCTCTTGGGAGGATCCCTCAGGCTAAGCCAGGCCCTCTTGGGAGGATCCCTCAGGCTAAGCCAGGCCCTCTTGGGAGGATCCCTCAGGCTAAGCCAGGCCCTCTTGGGAGGATCCCTCAGGCTAAGCCAGGCCCTCTTGGGAGGATCCCTCAGGCTAAGCCAGGCCCTCTTGGGAGGATCCCTCAGGCTAAGCCAGGCCCTCTTGGGAGGATCCCTCAGGCTAAGCCAGGCCCTCTTGGGAGGATCCCTCAGGCTAAGCCAGGCCCTCTTGGGAGGATCCCTCAGGCTAAGCCAGGCCCTCTTGGGAGGATCCCTCAGGCTAAGCCAGGCCCTCTTGGGAGGATCCCTCAGGCTAAGCCAGGCCCTCTTGGGAGGATCCCTCAGGCTAAGCCAGGCCCTCTTGGGAGGATCCCTCAGGCTAAGCCAGGCCCTCTTGGGAGGATCCCTCAGGCTAAGCCAGGCCCTCTTGGGAGGATCCCTTAGGCTAAGCCAGGCCCTCTTGGGAGGATCCCTCAGGCTAAGCCAGGCCCTCTTGGGAGGATCCCTCAGGCTAAGCCAGGCCCTCTTGGGAGGATCCCTCAGGCTAAGCCAGGCTACTGGATGACTGAGACTGATAAATGAAAGATATAGATGGTTACACACCTTCTTTAGAATGATATCGATGTACCCAGCAATGAGCTGGGCAATCTGTTCTCCTTCTGTGGTCTGCACTGAGTAATATCCATCCTGATAGTCTCCAAAGTCCTAAGACAGGAAAAGATTCCTTATAAACAGAGTCAAGAAAACGCAGACGACACACATCGGTCTCAGCAGACTCACAACTCACCAGGGTGAAGCTCTTGGGAGAGGCGGCCCAACGTTTGATGTTGGTGAGGTTCCACTCCTGGATCACCTCCTTGGTCTTCTCATCCACCCTCATCACACATTCCTTGGTAATCCCCAACAGACGAGGAACCAGCTTGTTCTTCCCTTTCATCTTTTCCTGGAGGAAGACAACAGCCAAGATTTACATGTATTGGGACACCTCCAAACCAGGTAAAACAAGGAAACGGAATCAGAACACCAAATCAAACAAAACATGAAAACAGGTATTCCAGAGCAGCACCTCCCCCACTCACCTTTACCAGGAAGAAGGACACACCATACGTCTTTAAGGACCGGGCCAGCTTCACGTATCGTGCCTTGGCTTCAATTTCACTCATATTTGCACAATTCTTGTGGGCCTACAAGAGAGGACAGCCGTAGAACTATCAGGATACAGGAAGGAGCACACATTCAGTGGGTGGGATGTGGGGGTCAGGTACGAGATATTGGAAGGAGCACATATTCAGTGGGTGGGATAAGGGGGTCAGGTACGAGATACTGGAAGAAGCATACATTCAGTGGGTGGGATGTGGGGGTCAGGTACGAGATACTGGAAGAAGCACACATTCAGTGGGTGGGATGTGGGGGTCAGGTACGAGATACTGGAAGGAGCACACATTCAGTGGGTGGGATAAGGGGGTCAGGTACGAGATACTGGAAAAGCACACATTCAGTGGATGGGATGTGGGGGTCAGGTACGACATACTGGAAAAGCACACATTCAGTGGGTGGGATGTGGGGGTCAGGTACGACATACTGGAAGGAGCACACATTCAGTGGGTGGGATGTGGGGGTCAGGTACGAGATACTGGAAGGAGCACACATTCAGTGGGTGGGATGTGGGGGTCAGGTACGAGATACTGGAAGGAGCACACATTCAGTGGGTGGGATGTGGGGGTCAGGTACGAGATACTGGAAGGAGCACACATTCGGTGGGTGGGATGTGGGGGGTCAGGTACGACATACTGGAAGGAGCACACATTCAGTGGGTGGGATGTGGGGGGTCAGGTACGAGATACTGGAAGGAGCACACATTCAGTGGGTGGGATGTGGGGGTCAGGAACGAGATACTGGAAGGAGCACACATTCGGTGGGTGGGATGTGGGGGTCAGGTACGACATACTGGAAGGAGCACACATTCAGTGGGTGGGATGTGGGGGGTCAGGTACGAGATACTGGAAGGAGCACACATTCAGTGGGTGGGATGTGGGGGTCAGGAACGAGATACTGGAAGGAGCACACATTCGGTGGGTGGGATGTGGGGGTCAGGTACGAGATACTGGAAGGAGCACACATTCAGTGGGTGGGATGTGGGGGTCAGGTACGAGATACTGGAAGAAGCACACATTCAGTGGGTGGGATGTGGGGGTTGTGTATTAGATACTGGAAGAAGCACACATTCAGTGGGTGGGATGTGGGGGTCAGGTACGAGATACTGGAAGAAGCACACATTCAGTGGGTGGGATGTGGGGGTTGTGTATGAGATACTGGAAGAAGCACACATTCAGTGGGTGGGATGTGGGGGTCAGGTACGAGATACTGGAAGGAGCACACATTCGGTGAGTGGGATGTGGGGGTCAGGTACGAGATACTGGAAGAAGCACACATTCAGTGGGTGGGATCTGGGGGTCAGGTACGAGATACTGGAAAAGCACACATTCAGTGGGTGGGATGTGGGGGTCAGGTACGACATACTGGAAGGAGCACACATTCAGTGGGTGGGATGTGGGGGTCGTGTACGACATACTGGAAGGAGCACACATTCAGTGGGTGGGATGTGGGGGTCAGGTACGAGATACTGGAAGGAGCACACATTCGGTGGGTGGGATGTGGGGGTCAGGTACGAGATACTGGAAGGAGCGCACATTCAGTGGGTGGGATGTGGGGGTCAGGTACGAGATACTGGAAGGAGCACACATTCAGTGGGTGGGATGTGGGGGTCAGGAACGAGATATTGGAAGGAGCGCACATTCAGTGGGTGGGATGTGGGGGTTGTGTATGAGACACTGGAAGAAGCACACATTCAGTGGGTGGGATGTAGGGGTTTGTGTACGAGATACTGGAAGAAGCACACATTCAGTGGGTGGGATGTGGGGGTCAGGTACGAGATACTGGAAGAAGCACACATTCAGTGGGTGGGATGTGGGGGTTGTGTATGAGATACTGGAAGAAGCACACATTCAGTGGGTGGGATGTGGGGGTCAGGTACGAGATACAGGAAGGAGCACACATTCGGTGGGTGGGATGTGGGGGTTGTGTATGAGATACTGGAAGAAGCACACATTCAGTGGGTGGGATGTGGGGGTCAGGTACGAGATACTGGAAGAAGCACACATTCAGTGGGTGGGATGTGGGGGTTGTGTATGAGATACTGGAAGAAGCACACATTCAGTGGGTGGGATGTGGGGGTCAGGTACGAGATACTGGAAGAAGCACACATTCAGTGGGTGGGATGTTGGGGTTGTGTATGAGATACTGGAAGAAGCACACATTCAGTGGGTGGGATGTGGGGTTGTGTATGAGACACTGGAAGAAGCACACATTCAGTGGGTGGGATGTGGGGGTCAGGTACGAGATACTGGAAGAAGCACACATTCGGTGGGTGGGATGTGGGGGTCAGGTAGGAGATACTGGAAAAAGCACACATTCAGTGGGTGGGATGTGGGGGTGAGGTACGAGATACTGGAAGAAGCACACATTCAGTGGGTGGGATGTGGGGGTTGTCTATGAGATACTGGAAGAAGCACACATTCAGTGGGTGGGATGTTGGGGTTGTGTATGAGATACTGGAAGAAGCACACATTCAGTGGGTGGGATGTGGGGGTCAGGTACGAGATACTGGAAGAAGCACACATTCAGTGGGTGGGATGTTGGGGTTGTGTATGAGATACTGGAAGAAGCACACATTCAGTGGGTGGGATGTGGGGTTGTGTATGAGACACTGGAAGAAGCACACATTCAGTGGGTGGGATGTGGGGGTCAGGTACGAGATACTGGAAGAAGCACACATTCGGTGGGTGGGATGTGGGGGTCAGGTAGGAGATACTGGAAGAAGCACACATTCAGTGGGTGGGATGTGGGGGTCAGGTACGAGATACTGGAAGAAGCACACATTCAGTGGGTGGGATGTGGGGGTTGTCTATGAGATACTGGAAGAAGCACACATTCAGTGGGTGGGATGTTGGGGTTGTGTATGAGATACTGGAAGAAGCACACATTCAGTGCGTGGGATGTGGGGGTCAGGTACGAGATACTGGAAGAAGCACACATTCAGTGGGTGGGATGTGGGGGTCAGGTACGAGGTAAAGGAAGGAGCACACATTCAGTGGGTGGGATGTGGGGGTCAGGTACGAGGTAAAGGAAGGAGCACACATTCAGTGGGTGGGATGTGGGGGTTGGGTACGAGATACTGGAAGAAGCACACATTCAGTGGGTGGGATGTGGGGGTCAGGTACGAGATACTGGAAGGAGCACACATTCAGTGGGTGGGATGTGGGGGTCAGGTACGAGGTAAAGGAAGGAGCACACATTCAGTGGGTGGGATGTGGGGGTCAGGTACGAGGTAAAGGAAGGAGCACACATTCAGTGGGTGGGATGTGGGGGTCGGGTACGAGATACTGGAAGAAGCACACATTCAGTGGGTGGGATGTGGGGGTCAGGTACGAGATACTGGAAGAAGCACACATTCAGTGGGTGGGATGTGGGGGTCAGGTACGAGATTACTGGAAGGAGCACACATTCAGTGGGTGGGATGTGGGGGTTGTGTATGAGATACTGGAAGCACACATTCAGTGGGTGGGATGTGGGGGTCAGGTACGAGGTAAAGGAAGGAGCATACAGCTCCTGTATACCCTTCTATACACACATGTATGATCTATACACACCAATCTAATTCTAGTCCACTCAGGTGGCACAGATATACCGCTGAAGATGGATCATATACTGCGAGCTCCACCCACACAGGGAGTCCATACTGCGTGATGTACACAGGCTCCGCCCACTCACCATGAAGATCCTACGCTCTCCTTTCTGTTTGATGTATTCTTTCGGCAGAAAATCTTTCATGCTGTAGGAAGGAAGAAGCGTCAGATGTCACCTTAAAGAGAAACTCTAGATTTCATAATATACACCTGAAAAAGTCTGATTTATACTGATCATATCAATATGTATTAATAGACCTTGTCCATTCCTCAACCCGATGCAAGTCTGACTGACTGAGGAAAAATCTATTAGTCTATAAAGACCATTCAGTTAAATATAGTGAAAGGGAATGGAGGAAGATAATGATCCAATCATCGGGAAGGGAAGCAGAAGGGTGGAGAACCACAGAAGGACCTGTCTTTCAGGGATAGTGGGACCAGAGTGGGGCCTGCCTTCCGGGAAACGGGGGGGGGGTCCAGTGTGAGGCCCATCTTCCAGGGGGAGGGGAACCAGTGTGGGGCCCGGCTTCCAGGGAGAGGGGAGAACCACAGTAGGGCCTGCCATTCCAGGATAGGGGGAGCCAGAGTGAGTCGGTCTCTCCTGGGGAAACGGGGGGGGGGGTGGATTAGGCGGGACCAGAGTGGGACCTGCCTTTTGAGAAGGAGGATGAACTGGGATCTGCCTGCCTTCCAAGGAGAGGGGAACCAGTGTGGTGCCTGTCTTTCAGGGAGTGGGGAATCCGAGAGAGGGACCTGCCTTTCAAGAAGGAGGAGGGGAGAACCAGTGTGCCCAGTCTTCCAGAGGATGGGAGGACCAGAGTGGGGCCTGTCTACCAGAGAGACCCAAGGGAGTACTAGAGACAGGTACCAGAGAGAACAAAGATGTAGGTACACATTAGAAGCCGGTACAAGTGTGTAGAGCAGAATGGTGTCCTCCTAATCTTAACTCTGTCTCGCGTTATATCTATTCCTTCTCTCATTCTAATAAATGAGCACAAACATACCGCCCATCCCCCAACAAACTCACAGGTATTGTCGAAGGAGACCACAGGAGAAAAACAGGACTAGAGCTGGGCCTGTCCATCAAGGAGGACTACCAGAGCGGGGCCCATCTTCACTGAAGGGGGCCAGAGCCATTCCTGTCTTCCTGGGGAAAGAATGTGAGCTCTTATCTTTCTGGGAGAAATTAATGTGGAGCCGGCCTCCCTGGAGGGGATCTGAGTGAGGCTTGTCCCCTGGGAAGGAAGGGGAGGAGCCAAAATGGGGCGAGTCTTTTTGGAAGGACCTAAGTGGCGTGTCTTGGGGGGGGGGGGGTGGCAGAGTGGGGCATCTTCTTGTGAGGGGGGAGAGGAGCTAGAGTGGTGTGTCTTCTGCAGAGAATGGGGGGAACCAGATTGGACCATCTTCTGGGAAAGGGGGAGAGACCAGAGTGAGGCTCATCCCGAGAGGGAAAGGGGTAGCCAAAGTATGGCCAGTCTTCCTGGAGGTACCTGAGCATCTCCTGGGGGTAGGGAGACCAGAGTGGGGTGTCTTCTGGGGGGTACACATATAAGGAGATCCTTACCATTATGTATAGGAGACTGAGCACATACCAAACGCTGGTCTCAAATTAATTGCAAACTCCTTTCATCAAAGGAAAAAAGACTTAAAGACATTTGAAGAAGAGAAGGCCATCTTTTGAAATAAAAAATCTCCATGTGAGGTGGTGTTCCTGGCTTGTTGGTCTAGGGCAGGGGTCTCAAACTGGTGTCCCTCCAGCTGTTGCAGAACTACAATTCCCATGAGGCATTGCAAGGCTAAACAGTTACAAGCAGGACTCCCATAGGCAGAGGCATGATGGGACTTGTAGTTCCGCAACAGCTGGAGGGCAGCAGGTTTGAGACCCCTGGTCTAGGAGTATGAATCTCACTTCAGGTGCGAGAAATCCTGGACGAGCCCATTGTTTAGCATACAACTCGGCATTCTAACTTGAGGCTTTGTTTAGACCATGGCTGAATCCATGCAAGCAACCACGCTTGCAGCATACAAAAAAGGGATTTTTATAACAGCTTACCTGTAAAATCCTTTTCTTGGAGTACATCACGGGACACAGAGCGACTTAGTCATTACTAATGGGTTATATAGATTACCTTCAGGTGTTGGCACTGGCCAATTCCAAACCGGAAGTACCCTCCCCTATATAAGCCCCTCCCATCCGGGAGCACCTCAGTTTTGTAGCCAAGCAATAAGTGTCCCAAAAAGAGGGGTGGGAGCTCTGTGTCCCGTGATGTACTCCAAGAAAAGGATTTTACAGGTAAGCTGTTATAAAAATCCCTTTTTCTTTTTCGTACATCACGGGACACAGAGCGACTTAGTCATTACTAATGGGACGTCCCAAAGCAATGCCAAATGAGGGGAGGGATACATAAGCTGGGCGCCATCAGACATGAGGATCTTTTGCGGCCTGCAACACACTGCGCCCAAAGGCGACATCCTCCTGACTTCTAACGTCTACCTGGTAGAATCTAGTAAACGTGTGTACCGAAGACCATGTTGCGGCCTTACAGATTTGAGCCAGGGAGGCCTGGTGATGCACTGCCCATGAAGTTCCAACTGCTCTTGTGGAGTGCGCTCTAACTTTGAACGGAGGCGGTCTCCTTCTCAAGCCATAGGCTTGTATTATGACCTGTCGAATCCACTTGGCTAAAGTGGATTTTGATGCTGCCTGACCCTTTTTAGGGCCTTCCGGCAGAATAAACAAAGTATCCGTTCTGCGAATCTGAGCAGTGGCTTTTAGATAAGCCTTAACTGCTCTTACTACATCCAAAGAATGCAATAACTTTTCCTCTACCGAACTAGGTTTGGGGAAAAAAGAAGGAAGAACCACATCTTGGTTCAAATGAAACCTCGATACCACCTTAGGAAGAAAGGCTGGATGAGGACGTAATACTACTCTGTCCTTATGGACAACCAGATATGGCTCCTTACAGGACATAGCTGCTAATTCCGATACTCTTTTAGCCGAACAAATGGCTACTAGAAAAATCAATTTCCTGGTGAGAAGCACCAAGGAAATATGCTGTAATGGTTCAAACGGTTGTTTCTGTAGAACCGACAGAACCAGGTTTAAGTCCCATGGACATATGGGAATACTAACCGGAGGACTAATACGCATCACTCCTTGTATGAAAGCTTTGACTAGTGAATGCGAAGCCAAGGGCCTTTGAAAAAATATTGACAAGGCCGAAATCTGACCCTTGATAGTACTCAAGGCCAGCTTCCTATCTACAGCCCACTGTAGGAAGTCCAAAATCCTCCCTATCACGTACTTACGTGGATGCCATTTCTTGGCCTCACACCACTTAATGTACTATAGACAGCGTAAAGCGGGAGGCCTGTTGGATTGTATCCTTTATGGCGTCCACCGCAAAACACAAGGCTCTAGGCAGGTCAGCTAGGGCAAGAGCCTGCTGATCTGGTAAGTCCCTTAAGACTTGTTTCAACTGATCTTTCATTGCTTGGCAGACTCCAATTGCTGCTACTGCAGGTTGTGTCACCATGCTTGCTGTAGAGAAAGCAGATTTTAGTAAAGACTCCAATTTTTTATCTATTGGGTCTTTGAACATTGGAACATTATCTACTGGACATGTCAGTGATTTGTTAACAGAAGAGATGGCTGCGTCCACTGTAGGGACCCTCCATTTTCTTATGAACTTATCCTCCATGGGATAGATCACCGGAAATCTCTTGGGGGGGAGCAAATATTTTATCAGGATGCTCCCAATCCTGGTAAATAAGCCCTTCTAATAAAGGGTGGATTGGGAAGGAACAGACAGCCTGGGGAGCTTTTAGCGACCCCAGCGAGGAAACCGTAGTGGATGGTGGTTCCGCCAGAGGCTTTTTAAATGCTGATCGGACCATGTTAGTCAGAGACTGAACCCATAATCTTTCAGCCTGAGATGCTGAGAAAGGTTCTTCCACTGTTGATTCCTCCATAACTGAATCAACCTCATCCTGATCCCCTTCAGGTAGGTCGATCTCTGTGTGGGGCTGTTCCTCCACTAACAGGCACTCTGAAGGAGGAGACGGAGATCGGACGCGCTTTTCCTGTGACAGGGAAGCAGCGATCAATGCTGTTAATCTCTCTTCCAATCCTCCCAGAGTTGAGGATAAAACCTCCTCTGTTATATATACAGGAGCAGGTGGACTGGGGACAGCCGCAGCACCAGGCATTCCTGCGGGGTTTCTACGGCTACTGACCTCTGAATTCTCAGGGGAGATTGGTGCAGTACAAGCATGCCCAATATCCTCAGAGCCCGATGGAGACCCCTTTGGCTTCCTGGAAGATCTATTTCCGGAGCGTCTGGACGACATATCCTTTAAGCACAAAGCTGAGGTATTCCCGTCGTCATACACCAATTTTTGCTGGTAATAGTCTAACACAGTTGCTGCTATATACCAGCTGGTGTCCACTAAAGTGCCTTTCTATGGGGATGCCTGCATCAACCGCCTCTGTGTGCCACTGTTTGTTGCTAGCTCTGTTTGCATCCAGCTGACACTTGTACTGTGTCTTTTAACCATGCTGGGACGCCTGCACAAGCGCAGAAGCGCCGCGCATCGAGCGTCATCCACCCGCCCCGCCCCTTTTTTTTCATAGGAGGCGCGTGCACGCGCCCGCACGCGCGCCCGTGCGCCATTGGCGCCCTTTTCGAAATCAAACAGGGACTAGGAGCCAGGGCCCTTTTTGCCGGAGGGCCTGTGCGGTGGATGAGCGCAGCAACAGGGCAGAGGAAGTGGATTCCCACAGAGAAACTTACCAACTGCCTGGATCTTTTGACTTGAGAAAACCAAAGATCCACATGACAAGAAAAATGGACTACAGCGGCCTCTAGTGGTTTAACACAGGTACCGCGGTCCCTTTTTTTTTTTTTTTTTTTTCCTTGACTACTATTAAAATTTTACATTTTCAGTAGTTACAGGCAAACACAGATATTTAGCGGGAATACCGTTAGGTAACAGACAGAAAGACAAATTAGGCTTGGGGGTCCCCCAATAGAACCAAGTTCCTGGGGGCCCCCACTTACCTGATCCCCGCCGCAGGACTTTGTTTGGTCCACAGAAGTCCAAACTTCACCTATCACGGCAGGCATTGTAATTAAACCTTCAGGGACCGGGTTCCCAAGGATTCCACTCCCCTGGACCTGTATAGCACCCTGCACAGACAACATCTTGGTCGTGGGTATGACCAGAGCTCTGGATCCCAGGGTCCAGCCCTCCTAAGAGAAGCATTACAGGCAAAACCTTGCTCTTCTGCTGCAAGGCCCGGGTACCGACCGTTTAGCTATGAAGCTTTTTTGGTCGGATCCGGAATAGCTTACTAAGGCCCAAAAGAACCTGTACGCAAGCCCAGTGAAAACACATGTTTCTTCTTGGCCAACACCTTAGACACTGGCAAAAAACTGAGGTGCTCCCGGATGGGAGGGGCTTATATAGGGGAGGGTACTTCCGGTTTGGAATTGGCCAGTGCCAACACCTGAAGGTAATCTATATAACCCATTAGTAATGACTAAGTCGCTCTGTGTCCCGTGATGTACGAAAAAGAAAGTGCTCTTGCATCAAGTGCGGAAAAAGCTACTTATGAGGCATTGAGAGAGGTGGCTCTTGGGTTCTGCCTCCTTCAGTTTAGGACTATTAATCCACCTTTGGGTATGAGAGGTCCAAGCTACAAGACCACAAGTTCGTTTCCAGACCCTACTGGTGGAAAAGAGGTGATTTTGCCCTGACAACATTTCCCCTTGCTAATCAAAAGGAATACTTTAGTTACATAGTAGGTGAGGTTGAAAAAAGACACAAGTCCCCCCCTCTGTGTGTGATGAGATGTCAGTATTACATTGTATATCCCTGTATGTTGTGGTCATTCAGGTGCTTATCTAATAGTTTCTTGAAACTAATCGATGCTCCCCGCTGAGACCACCGCCTGTGGAAGGGAATTCCACATCCTTGCCGCTCTTACAGTAAAGAACCCTCTACATAGTTTAAGGTTAAACCTCTTTTCTTCTAATTTTAATGAGTGGCCACGTGTCTTGTTAAATTCCCTTCCGTGAAAAAGTTTTCTCCCTATTGTGGGGTCACCGGTACGGTATTTGTACATTGAAATCATCTCCCCTCTCAAGTGTCTCTTCTCCAGAGAGAATATGGTTCAGAGCTCACAAGCTTTCCTCATAACTAATATCCTCCAGACCCTTTATTAGCTTTGTTCCCCTTCTTTGTACTCTCTCCATTTCCAGTACCTCCTTCCTGAGGACTGGTGCCCAGAACTGGACGGCATACTCCAGGTGTGGCCGGACCAGAGTCTTGTAGAGCGGGAGAATTATCCTTTTATCTCTGGAGTTATTCCCTTTTTAATGCCAATATTCTGTTTGCTTTGTTAGCATTACATGCCATTGCTGAGCTAATCATCTACTAGGAGCCCCAGGTCCTTTTCCATCCTAGATTCCCCCAGAGGTTCTCCCCCCAGTGTATAGATTGCATTCATATCTTTACCACCCAAATGTATTATTTTACATTGAACCTCATTTGCCATGTAGTTACCCCCTCATTAATATGTTCAGATCTTCTTGCAAAGTTTCCACATCCTGCAGAGAAATTATTGCCCTGCTTAGCTTAGTATCATCCGCAAATACAGAGATTGTACTGCTTACCCCGTCCTCCAGGTCATTTATGAACAAATTAAATAGGATTGGTCCCAGCACAGAACCCTGGGGGACCCCACTACCCACCCCGACCATTCCGAGTACTCCCCATTCCTCACCACCCTCCAAACTCGCCCTTGTAGACAGTTTTCAATCCATGTACTCACCCTATGGTCCATGCCAACGGACCTTACTTTGTACAGTAAACGTTTATGGGGAACTGTGTCAAATGCTTTTGTAAAATCCAGACACACCACATCTACAGGCCTTCCTTTATCCAGATACAGGTCTACGGGCCTTCCTTTATCCAGATACACCACGTCTACGGGCCTTCCTTTATCCAGATACACCACATCTACGGGCCTTCCTTTATCTAGATACACCAGGTCTACGGGCCTTCCTTTATCTAGATACACCAGGTCTACGGGCCTTCCTTTATCTAGATGGCAACTCACCTCCTCATAGAAGGGTAATAGATTGGTTTGGGAAGAACGATTCTTCATGAATCCATGCTGATTACTGCTAATGATACCGTTCTCATTACTAAAATCTTGTATATAGTCCCTTATCATCCCCTCCAAGAGCTTACATACTATTGATGTTAGGTTGACTGCTCTGTCATTCCCAGGGATGTATTTTGGGCCCTTTTTAAATATTGGTGCTACATTGGCTTTTCTTCAATCAGCTGGTACCATTCCAGTCAGTAGACTGTCAGGGGATTATTTTCTGGAAAAAATCTCCAGATAAAGCGACGTTCCTGGCTCGTTGGTCTAGGGGTACAATTCTCTCTTCGGGTGTGAAATGTCCCGGGTTTAAATCCCAGACAAGCCGAAACTGTAAGCAAATGACCTCATTGTCTTCTGGGTCCTTTATGCCTCCTCCATTTCTAGCAAATGGATCCAATGACCCCCACCCCTGCCCCATACTCACTCCAAGAAACCTGGCTTGTGTTTCATCTCATTATGTGGTCCAAACTGCACCAGGCACTGGTAGCCGGCAAAGTCACAGGCCTTATCGAAGGAGACCGGGTGAGAGCCGTTCAGAATGTCATCACGAGCCTGGAAAACAGGAAATGTGGAGGTCGCTGAGAATGCATAGGGCAAGGTAGGTATGTAGATAAGTATTAGAGACTGCTAGGTACAGCCAACATCACAGAAGTAGTTACAGCACACATATGAGGTAGGTACCTGTACATAGAGGAGATTGAGCTGAACAGGGTCCCTGGAATCCACATTCTGGTCAGAATAGAAGAATTTCCGTCTCAGAAGAAGAGTCTCATTTTCATCGACACCTTGTTCTCTTAACGTCCGCCCCGGGTCCAGCCAGTTCACTGTATGAAGGAAAACCGTGACCACACTCATCACCAATACAATGACTGATAACAGTGACCACACTCAATACAGCACCACCATCCACACTCATCACCAATCAATACAACACCACCATCCACACTCATCACCAATCATCAATACAATAACACCAACCACACTCATCACCAATCATCAATACAATAACAGTGATTACACTCATCACCGATCAATACAACACCACCATCCACACTCACCACCAATCATCAATACAATAACAGTGACCACCCTCATCACCAATCAATACAATAACACCAACCACACTCATCACAAATCATCAATACAATGACTGATAAACAGTGACCACATTAAGCACCAATACAAAGACTGATAACAGTGACCAAACTCATCACCATTTATCAATACAATGACCGATAACAGTGACCACACACACACACACACACACACACATCAGTTTTTGGGGGTTACAGGTGGGCTAAAGCACCTAGCGGCTTCTTCTATCTCTTGGGACTTCAACATTGAGGTGTCTATAGTGGAGTTCCCAGCTCCTCCCACCTCCACCTCTTCTCATGGAGCTTACACTCATCGTCCGTGTGAAGCTTCTGTTTCAGTTTCTCCATTTTCTTGTCATCCCGGAGAAGGGTTTTGTCTCGTTTCAGGGTTCCAGTCACCTCCTCCTTCTTCTCCTCAAACACTTCTCGCACCAGAGAATATTCATCGTAGTTGGTGATACCTGCAGAGAGTAGAAGTTATGAGGAGAGATCGCAAGCCATCTGCCTCCCCCAGGAGTCGCCATGCCGTATACAGATGATACAAGGAAAACACCAAAACTACTTTATGACCATCCATGGCAAAGATCTACAACAGTCTGTCACTGTAAACGTAATGTATGGATCCCATAACCATTATAGGAGGAATTTTTGACTTGCCTGGTACAGTACAGCGTACCCTTAGACCCTTAAGTATAGGCTTGTTCCTTCAGGTGATTGGACACTGGCAAAGCTTTCAAGGACATGCCCTCTGGGCGTCTTCCCTATAACCCCCCCCCCCCCCCCACTCCATGAGTCCTCAGTTTTGGAGCAAGCAATGCAAAGTAACCCAAGGAATGGAAGAGAGGGTGGCCCCTTCTGAACTCCAAGATAGGAATTTACAAACTATAGCCCCCGGGACATCACCAAGCAGGAGCCGAGGACCAGGTGGTGGCCTCACACAACTCAGCTACAGAGGCCTGATGCTGGAAAGCCCAGTAACTCCCACCCATTTGGTAGAATAGGCACACGCAGGAGGAGATTAGGTTCTATCCAAGAGCGCACGCACTGTCTATTGCAGAGAGAGAGAGAGTAAGGTCTATTGCAGAGAGAGGTGTAAGGTCTATCAGAGAGAGAGAGAGAGTGTAAGGTCTATCGCAGAGAGCAAGAGAGCGAGAGAGTAAGGTCTATCGCAGAGAGAGAGAGAGAGAGAGAGAGAGTGTAAGGTCTATCGCAGAGAGAGAGAGAGTGTAAGGTCTATCGCAGAGAGAGAGAGAGAGTGTAAGGTATATCGCAGAGAGAGAGAGAGAGAGAGTGAGTGTAAGGTCTATCGCAGAGAGAGAGAGAGAGAGAGAGTGTAAGGTCTATCGCAGAGAGAGAGAGAGTGAGTGTAAGGTCTATCGCAGAGAGAGAGAGAGAGAGAGAGTGTAAGGTCTATCGCAGAGAGAGAGAGAGTGAGTGTAAGGTCTATCGCAGAGAGAGAGAGAGTGAGTGTAAGGTCTATCGCAGAGAGAGAGAGAGAGAGAGAGAGAGAGTGAGTGTAAGGTCTATCGCAGAGAGAGAGAGAGAGAGAGAGAGAGAGAGTGAGTGTAAGGTCTATCGCAGAGAGAGAGAGAGAGAGTGTAAGGTCTATCGCAGAGAGAGAGAGAGAGTGTAAGGTCTATCGCAGAGAGAGAGAGAGTGTAAGGTCTATCGCAGAGAGAGAGAGAGAGAGTGAGTGTAAGGTCTATCGCAGAGAGAGAGAGAGAGTGAGTGTAAGGTCTATCGCAGAGAGAGAGAGTGAGTGTAAGGTCTATCGCAGAGAGAGAGAGAGTGAGTGTAAGGTCTATCGCAGAGAGAGAGTGTAAGGTCTATCGCAGAGAGAGAGAGAGAGTAAGGTCTATCGCAGAGAGAGAGAGAGAGAGTGTAAGGTCTATCGCAGAGAGAGAGAGAGTGTAAGGTCTATCGCAGAGAGAGAGCGAGTGTAAGGTCTATCGCAGAGAGAGAGAGAGCGAGTGTAAGGTCTATCGCAGAGAGAGAGAGAGAGAGAGCGAGTGTAAGGTCTATCGCAGAGAGAGAGAGAGCGAGTGTAAGGTCTATCGCAGAGAGAGAGAGAGAGAGAGTGTAAGGTCTATCGCAGAGAGAGAGAGAGAGTGAGTGTAAGGTCTATCGCAGAGAGAGAGAGAGAGTGAGTGTAAGGTCTATCGCAGAGAGAGAGAGAGAGAGAGTGAGTGTAAGGTCTATCGCAGAGAGAGAGAGAGAGAGAGTGAGTGTAAGGTCTATCGCAGAGAGAGAGAGAGAGAGAGAGTGAGTGTAAGGTCTATCGCAGAGAGAGAGAGAGAGAGAGAGTGAGTGTAAGGTCTATCGCAGAGAGAGAGAGAGAGAGAGAGAGTGTAAGGTCTATCGCAGAGAGAGAGAGAGAGAGAGTGTAAGGTCTATCGCAGAGAGAGAGAGAGTGTAAGGTCTATCGCAGAGAGAGTGTAAGGTCTATCGCAGAGAGAGTGTAAGGTCTATCGCAGAGAGAGTGTAAGGTCTATCGCAGAGAGAGTGTAAGGTCTATCGCAGAGAGAGTGTAAGGTCTATCGCAGAGAGAGTGTAAGGTCTATCGCAGAGAGAGTGTAAGGTCTATCGCAGAGAGAGTGTAAGGTCTATCGCAGAGAGAGAGAGAGAGAGAGAGAGAGTAAGGTCTATCGCAGAGAGAGAGAGTGTAAGGTCTATCGCAGAGAGAGAGAGTGTAAGGTCTATCGCAGAGAGAGAGAGTGTAAGGTCTATCGCAGAGAGAGAGAGTGTAAGGTCTATCGCAGAGAGAGAGAGTAAGGTCTATCGCAGAGAGAGAGTAAGGTCTATCGCAGAGAGAGAGAGTAAGGTCTATCGCAGAGAGAGAGAGTAAGGTCTATCGCAGAGAGAGAGAGCGAGTGTAAGGTCTATCGCAGAGAGAGAGAGCGAGTGTAAGGTCTATCGCAGAGAGAGAGCGAGTGTAAGGTCTATCGCAGAGAGAGAGCGAGTGTAAGGTCTATCGCAGAGAGAGAGCGAGTGTAAGGTCTATCGCAGAGAGAGCGAGTGTAAGGTCTATCGCAGAGAGAGCGAGTGTAAGGTCTATCGCAGAGAGAGCGAGTGTAAGGTCTATCGCAGAGAGAGAGAGAGAGAGTAAGGTCTATCGCAGAGAGAGAGTGAGTGTAAGGTCTATCGCAGAGAGAGAGCGAGTGTAAGGTCTATCGCAGAGAGAGAGTGTAAGGTCTATCGCAGAGAGAGAGTGTGTAAGGTCTATCGCAGAGAGAGAGTGTAAGGTCTATCGCAGAGAGAGAGTGTAAGGTCTATCGCAGAGAGAGAGAGTGTGTAAGGTCTATCGCAGAGAGAGAGAGTGTGTAAGGTCTATCGCAGAGAGAGAGAGAGTGTAAGGTCTATCGCAGAGAGAGAGAGTGTAAGGTCTATCGCAGAGAGAGAGAGTGTAAGGTCTATCGCAGAGAGAGAGAGAGTGTAAGGTCTATCGCAGAGAGAGAGAGAGAGAGAGTGTGTAAGGTCTATCGCAGAGAGAGAGCGAGTGTAAGGTCTATCGCAGAGAGAGAGCGAGTGTAAGGTCTATCGCAGAGAGAGAGCGAGTGTAAGGTCTATCGCAGAGAGAGAGCGAGTGTAAGGTCTATCGCAGAGAGAGAGCGAGTGTAAGGTCTATCGCAGAGAGAGAGCGAGTGTAAGGTCTATCGCAGAGAGAGAGCGAGTGTAAGGTCTATCGCAGAGAGAGAGCGAGTGTAAGGTCTATCGCAGAGAGAGAGCGAGTGTAAGGTCTATCGCAGAGAGAGAGCGAGTGTAAGGTCTATCGCAGAGAGAGAGCGAGTGTAAGGTCTATCGCAGAGAGAGAGCGAGTGTAAGGTCTATCGCAGAGAGAGAGCGAGTGTAAGGTCCATCGCAGAGAGAGAGCGAGTGTAAGGTCCATCGCAGAGAGAGAGCGAGTGTAAGGTCCATCGCAGAGAGAGAGAGTGTAAGGTCTATCGCAGAGAGAGAGTGTAAGGTCTATCGCAGAGAGAGAGAGTGTAAGGTCTATCGCAGAGAGAGAGAGTGTAAGGTCTATCGCAGAGAGAGAGAGTGTAAGGTCTATCGCAGAGAGAGAGAGTGTAAGGTCTATCGCAGAGAGAGAGAGTGTAAGGTCTATCGCAGAGAGAGAGAGTGTAAGGTCTATCGCAGAGAGAGAGAGTGTAAGGTCTATCGCAGAGAGAGAGTGTAAGGTCTATCGCAGAGAGAGTGTAAGGTCTATCGCAGAGAGAGAGTAAGGTCTATCGCAGAGAGAGAGAGTAAGGTCTATCGCAGAGAGAGAGAGAGAGTAAGGTCTATCGCAGAGAGAGAGAGAGAGAGAGAGAGTGAGTGTAAGGTCTATCGCAGAGAGAGAGAGAGAGAGAGAGTGTAAGGTCTATCGCAGAGAGAGAGAGAGTGTGAGTGTAAGGTCTATCGCAGAGAGAGAGAGAGAGAGTGTAAGGTCTATCGCAGAGAGAGAGAGAGTGTAAGGTCTATCGCAGAGAGAGTGTAAGGTCTATCGCAGAGAGAGAGAGAGAGTGTGAGTGTAAGGTCTATCGCAGAGAGAGAGAGAGAGAGTGTAAGGTCTATCGCATAGAGAGAGAGAGTGTAAGGTCTATCGCAGAGAGAGAGTGTGTAAGGTCTATCGCAGAGAGAGAGAGTGTAAGGTCTATCGCAGAGAGAGAGAGATTGTGTAAGGTCTATCGCAGAGAGAGAGAGAGAGAGAGTAAGGTCTATCGCAGAGAGAGAGAGTGTAAGGTCTATCGCAGAGAGAGAGAGAGAGTGTAAGGTCTATCGCAGAGAGAGAGTGTAAGGTCTATCGCAGAGAGAGAGAGCGAGTGTAAGGTCTATCGCAGAGAGAGAGAGCGAGAGAGTGTGAGTGTAAGGTCTATCGCAGAGAGAGAGTGTAAGGTCTATCGCAGAGAGAGAGTGTGTAAGGTCTATCGCAGAGAGAGAGAGTGTGTAAGGTCTATCGCAGAGAGAGAGAGTGTGTAAGGTCTATCGCAGAGAGAGAGAGTGTAAGGTCTATCGCAGAGAGAGAGAGTGTAAGGTCTATCGCAGAGAGAGAGAGAGAGAGAGAGAGAGTGTGTAAGGTCTATCGCAGAGAGAGAGAGTGTAAGGTCTATCGCAGAGAGAGAGAGAGAGTGTGTAAGGTCTATCGCAGAGAGAGAGAGAGTGTAAGGTCTATCGCAGAGAGCAGTGATAAGGAAGGAAAGACTTCACTATGGTTAAGGCTGTGATTGGAGATTCCCCAAGTTAGAGAATTCCTTTTTTTAGCTTGACAGGCACATGGGTGGGTCAAGAGAAGGATTATTTTTGTTCCAGGTCCACAAGATGTTGTGTTGGCAGAGGTCTCAAATTCCTGAAAGGTACAGCCTCGACAGAAGCCACCACAAGGCTTAGAACTCTCATTGTGGGACGTCCCTTTGATCTCAAAGTCAGAATTTTCTGTTCTTGAAAGAAAACATTTGAACGATGTGTCAAGGATCTGACTGAAGAATTTTATGGGAAGAGAAGACTGGAAGGTCTCGGGAAGGCAATTACCAACCTTTTGGATTCTATGCAAACATTTTGGAATTTGATGGAATTGAGAGAAGGATTTTAAGTCCAGAATAGGATGAATAAACTCGTTGCGCATTAACATCATGAATAGGTTTGAAAAAAATTGTTTTGCCCCGTTTGTGGTGGTACTGTTATGACTCCCTGGGACAAGAGGTGGTTCGGAGCATTTGCAAATTTGACAGTCCTTTAGCAGCTTTTGGTTGATTTAAGCAGTGAGGTGGTAGAGAGTTCAGAACTCTTTTGTACCCCTTTGAAACCACTGATTGAACCTACAGGTCTGGGAAATTTGTGAATCACAGAAAGGCAAACAGACGTCCCCCAACTCTAAGAAGTGAGGGTGCATCTTCACTGAGTGGAGGGCTATAAGGAAAACTTGGTAGGTTTTACAGGCCAAGGCACATGCCGAAAGGAAAGGTTCAATGTTTTGAAGCCGTGGTAGAGCATTGAGGTCCTCTGATCTGAGTGGGGAGATTCTCCTGAGTAGGGGGGGGTTTAGGAATCTTCCTTTGTGGAAGTAAAACCTTTCCTTTTGTGACATCTTTAACCACTTAAGCCCCGGGACCATTTGGTAGCTAGAGGACCAGAGGTGAATTCAGAATTTTGCACTGCGCTGCTTTAACTGTAAATTGTGCGGACATGCAATGTTGTACCCAAACGAAATTTGCGTCCTTTTCTTACCACAAATAGAGCTTTCTTTTAATGGTATTTGATTGCCTCTGCGATTTTTATTTTTTGCGATATAAACGGAAAAAGACCGAAAATTTTGAAAAAAAATGATATTTTCTACTTTTTGTTATAAGAAAAATCGAATAAACTCAATTTTAGTCATACATTTAGGCCAAAATGTATTCAGCCACATGTCTTTAGTAAAAAAAATGTCAATAAGCGTATATTTATCGGTTTGCGCAAAAGTTATAGCGTTTACAAACTAGGGTACATTTTCTGGAATTTACACAGCTTTTAATTTATGACTGCCTATCTCATTTCTTGAGGTGCTAAAATGACAGGGCAGTACAAAACCCCCCCAAATGACCCCATTTTAGAAAGTAGACACCCCAAGGAAATTGCTGAGAGGCATGTTGAGCCCATTGAATATTTTTTTTTTTGTCTCAAGTGATTGAATAGTGACAAAAAAAAAAAAAAATTACAAAAAGTTGTCACTAAATGATATATTGCTCACACATGCCATGGTTATATGTGGAATTACACCCCAAAATACATTTTGCTGCTTCTCCTGAGTACGGGGATACCACATGTGTGGGACTTTTTAGGAGCCTAGCCGCGTACGGGACCCCGAAAACCAATCACCGCCTTCAGGATTTCTAAGGGCGCAAATTTTTGATTTCACTCCTCACTACCTATCACAGTTTCGAAGGCCATAAAATGCCAAAATAGCACAAAACCCCCCAAATGACCCCATTTTGGAAAGTAGACACCCCAAGCTATTTGCTGATAGGCATGGTGAGTATTTTACAGCTCTCATTTGTTTTTGAAAATGAAGAAAGATAATATATTTTTTTTTTTTTTCAATTTTCAAAACTTTGTGACAAAAAGCGAGATCTGCAAAATACTCACAATACCTCTCAGCAAATAGCTTGGGGTGTCTACTTTCCAAAATGGGGTCATTTGGGGGGGTTTTGTGACATCTGGGCATTCCATGGCCTCCGAAACTGTGATAGGCAGTGAGAAGTGAAATCAAAAATTTACACCCTTAGAAAGCCTGAAGGCGGTGATTGGTTTTTGGGGTCCCGTACGCGGCTAGGCTCCCAAAAAGTCTCACACATGTGGTATCCCCGTACTCAGGAGAAGCAAGAGAATGTATTTTGGGGTGTAATTCCACATATGCCCATGGCATGTTTGAGCAATATATCATTTAGTGACAACTTTGTGCAAAAAAAAAAAAAAAAAAATTGTCTTTTTTCCGCAACTTGTGTCAACATATAAAATATTCCATGGACTCGACATGCCTCTCAGTATATAGCTTGGGGTGTCTACTTTCCAAAATGGGGTCATTTGGGGGGGTTTTGAACTGTTCTGGCATTTTATACACAACATTAGGAAGCTTACATCCACTCTTCTAACCACTTGAAGACAAAGCCCTTTTTGACACTTTTTGTTTACATGAAAACATTTTATTTTTTTGCAAGAAAATTATGTTGAACCCCCAAACATTATATATATTTTTAAAGCAAAGGCCCTACAGATTAAAATGGTGGGTGTTGCATTTTTTTTTTCTACACAGTATTTGTGCAGCGATTTTTCAAACGCATTTTTGGGGGAAAAAATACACTTTTTTTAATTTTAATGCACTAAAACACACTATATTGCCCAAATGTTTGATGAAATAAAAAAGATGATCTTAGGCCGAGTACATAGATACCAAACACGACATGCTTTAAAATTTCGCACAAACGCGCATTGGCGACAAACTACATACATTTTTAAAAGCCTTTACAGGTTACCCTGTTAGATTTACAGAGGAGGTCTACTGCTAAAATTACTGCCCTCGATCTGACCTTCGCGGTGATACCTCACATGCATGGTGCAATTGCTGTTTACATATGACGCCAGATCGACGCTTGCGTTCGCCATTGGGCCAGAGCAGGGCAGGACAGGGGTGTTTTTTTTTGTTTTTTTTTATTATTAATTTTGCTTTTTTATTTTATTTTTAAATTGTTCCTTCCATATTTTTTTTATTTTTATCATTTTTATTGTTATCTCAGGGAATGTAAATATCCCCTATGATAGCAATAGGTAATGACAGGTACTCTTTTTTTGAAAAAACTGGGGTCTATTGGACCCTAGATCTTTCCTCTGCCCTCAAAGCATCTGACCACACCAAGATCGGTGTGATAAAATGCTTTCCCAATTTCCCAATGGCGCTTTTTATATCCGGGGGGGGCATTCCCTCCCACTGCTTGTAAAAGCAGTCCAGAGGCTAATTAGCCACTAGGATTGCTTTTACATGAAAGCCGGCCGCAGGCTGAAAAGAATGATACCAAGATGATACCTGAACCCGCAGGCATCATTCTGGTATAAACATTCAAAGTCCAGCAACATCCCAGTACGTTGCTGGTCCTTGCTGGACATGTATTGTAATCTTTTTTTTTCCATGCAGCCAGTTGGCTGAATGAAAAAAGATTGGTCGGTGGGTATGCCCACCATTAGAATACCGCCCTTCATCCACCCACTTCTAATGATGGGCATACACGCACCATTTATATATGCCGAAGCATGGGGGCATCCTCCCGCAAAAAAGTTATGCCGCACACACATGGTCGGACTTTTCCACGGGCAAGCCTCCGTCGGAATTTCGACCGTATGTACGCGGCATTAGGAGCAAAATTGCTCCTCCGCCCCTGCTGCCCCAATGCTTCGGCATATTTGCTTTTTTTTTTACTGTGGTGGTGAAATCACCTCCTACAGCACTGGAGTCGCAGGGATCAGGCCTGTCTCTGTGAACGCTGCAGTTATGTGTGTTGTGTTTTGTAAGTGACAGTGATCGATCGATACTGCACTTGGGTGGCCTGGGCTGGACGGAGGGGCAAAACGCAGGTGCTAGCAGGTATCTGGGCTGATCCCGCTAACACTGCGTTTTTGGGAACCCTAAACTGCTGGGGACGCTAGTATAGATCTGATCAGATCAGATATTGATCTGTTCAGATACTATACCACTAAGGGGGGTGTATGCTTCACGCGTGGGTGTTAGCGTTACTGGCACTAACCTGACGCTGCCTGGGGTGTGACGCAGACCCTCTCTGACGCTAAAACCTAATTGATATCACCCGCCGGGCGATCAGGGGGTTAAACATTTATTGGGTTATATATACGGCGGGTGCCCTGACACTATAAAAAGCAAACTAACTAACCAGCGTCACCCGTAACACTTATATGGTGATCACTGGTGAAAGGGTTAACTAGGGGCAATTAGGGGGTTAAAACCTTTATTAGATCATTTATGGGGGTACCTGACGCTATAAAAACCTGCGGCGAACCTAAAAAAAATTATTGGCTACCGATCTGCATCACCGACGCTAAGACATCGATCAGAAAAATGATCGCTTAAACGGGGAGTAGCGGAGGGGTTGGAGGCTTTGCGGATGGGTAAATCTAATAAACGGTACCCCACTTATAACCTACTGCAAAAATCTGGAATAAAGTCAGGTCACTACAGCAGGTCATGGGGTTTACTAAATTTAGCCCTATATGGCACAATGAACGGTACATGGAGATAGGAAAACTACAATACAGTAAACGGTGGCAGAAGTACGGTGTTAACTACCTGTATCAAATATTCAGAAATGGAGAGCTGCGTCCCTTTGCCGCTCTCCAAGAGGAATTCGGACTCCCTGGTTCCATGCTATTTTACTATGTTCAGCTCCAGCATGCGGTGAGGGCCGAGAGGGGAGTGGAAGTCTGGGTCCAGACTAAAGCTCCTATCTTTAACTACATGGCGGAGGTGGAATCGTATAAAGGCTTCATATCCAGTACCTATTCTATGCTTCTTAACATGTTTCTGCCCGACCTGACCCGTAAGGTGATAGCCCAGTGGGAGGGAGATGTCGGGCCCTTTGAAGAGGAACAGTGGGAGGAAGCACTTTTGGCAGTCTCTCAGTGTTCGCTGAATGTAGCTCAGCGTCTATCGCAGTTGTACATACTTCTCCGAGTCCATTATACGCCCGCCAGACTGGCTAGAATGGGGGTGCGTGATGATCCAGCCTGCACACGATGTATGCGGGATCACGGGACTTAATACACCTGCTATGGCGTTGCCCCAAACTTCATGCTTACTGGACGGGGGTGGTGGAGGTCCTTAACCAAACCTTTCAGGTTCAAATTGCTAAAGAGCCCAAACCCTGCGTGTTGGGTATTATTGAAGGTGACACGCTGGAGGAGATGCCCAGACAGGCGATTGCTAGGGCCCTCTTTCAGGCCCGAATGCTGATTCTACGGCACTGGAAGTCAACGGAACCCCCCACTGTGAAGGAGTGGATAAAACAAATGGGTAACACCTTGAAGTTAGAAAAACTTATTTACCAACATAGAGGCTGTACAGAAAAGTTTTCCAAATTATGGGATCCATGGTTGAGTGTACCAGGGTTGGCTCCGGTGGAATTAGTACTGGATAGGTTGTTGTGAGTTTCTCAGTGCTATTGCATTGGTAGCAGGGACCCAGTTGATTGGATGCACAATTGTCCCGGGGTATTGTTTATTGTCTTGAATGGGAGGATGCAAATAATGTACACGTTTGTGAGTAATGTGCTGTACTATCTGAAACCAAGAGTGGTTCAGGTCTAATGTATTATGATGCTCTGATGCCAATAATGGATGTAAAGTACTTTGTTCTTCAATAAAACATTTGTTTGGAGATAAAAAAAGAAAAATGATCGCTTAGTGACGGCGGTGCTAGGGGGTGAAAGGGTTACCTGGGGGGGTGATCAAGGGGGTTAAACCTTTATTAGGTAATATATTGGGGTACCTGACGCTATAAAAACCTGCGGCGAACCTAAAAAAAACTGCCTACCGATCGGCATCACCGACAATAAAACAGCGATCAGAAAAACGATCGCTTAGTGACAGCGGTGCTAGGGGGTGAAAGGGTTACCTGGGGGGCGATCAAGGGGGTTAAACCTTTATTAGATAATTTATGGGGGTACCCGACGCTATAAAAACCTGCGGCGAACCTAAAAAAAAATTATTGGCTACCGATCAGCATCACCGACGCTAAGACGGCGATCAGAAAAATGATCGCTTAGCGACAGTGGTGATAGGGGGTAAAAGGGTTATCTGGGGGGCGATCAGGGGGTTAAACCTTTATTAGGGGGGTTAGGGGGCTACACTGGACCTAAAACTAAACTTTAGTGACACTTTTACAGTCACAAATGTCACTGATTGCAGTGATCAGTAAATAAATGGTCACTGCAATCAGTGACACTGTGGCTGGGGGTGATCTGGGGGTGCCTGGGGGGGCGATTTATGTGCCTATGTGTCCTGGTGTCAGTGTAGTGTTTTGTGCACTAACCTGCATCTTCTCCTGTACGGCGCTCGGTATATGCGAGCGCCGCAGGAGAGATGACATCACTTCCTCCTGCCTGTGTAAACATTACACAGGCAGGGGAAGCGCTCTCATTCGCCGGGAGCGATCGAGAGGGTGTGCCCGGAGTCGAACGGCCGTCCCCTCATGCCTGATCGCTCCCGATCAGTTAACCACCGCTCACTGTAAAGAAGGGGGGTCCGATCGGACCCCCCAACTATACAAAGGCAGTCACGTAGATATACGTGATTCTGCCTGTCGGTGCCATTCTGCCGACGTATATTTACAGTGGGCGGTCTTTAAGTGGTTAATGAATTGGTCAAGTGGCTCCCCAAAAATAGGTCTTCCCTGAAAAGGGCATATACGTGAAACATCTTTTACAGGCAGCTTCCACTGTCCCGGCTTCGAGACGCAAGATTCTGCGTATGTGAATGGATATTGGAGCCAATCCAGAAAACTGTCTCATGACATGATCTCCGGCCTCCACACAAAGGAGCAGAGCAGAAGGCAGTTGCTATAGTTGATCTGTTAGAGCTTGGTCGGTCCTGGAACTCAGGGTCATGTCGGTTGATCATTACTCTAGTCCATTTAGCTGAAGTGGGACATGCTGAAATTGCAGCAAGAGCTGGTTGCAGGGCTGGGCCTCCCAGAGCAAACCTCCCTATCTACACAATCTATAAATGAAGAAACATCTTCAATAGATACAGTGAGGTGTTTAAGACCGATGTCGGGATCTACTACCCAAACAGATCACTTCTCTACTGGACGTTGTCCAATCTATGTGTTCATGAATGGGGAAAGTGTGTTTAGATTTGTACCGGAGGAGAATCAAGTTCTACCATGGTGAGAATTCTACGCACAGCAGCTGGGAGCTCGTCCACATCAATAAGTATGGTGCATGAAGAGTGTGGGGGAGAAGGGTCCCCTCCAACTTCTATATTAGTTCTGTGTATACAGACACAGTGTGTGTGTGTATATATATATATATATATATATATATATATATATATATATATATATATATATATATATATATATATATATATATATATATAGTGCCTTGCGAAAGTATTCGGCCCCTTTGAACTTTTCATCCTTTTGCCACATTTCAGGCTTCAAACATAAAGATATAAAATTTTAATTTTTTGTGAAGAATCACCAACAAGTGGGACACAATTGTGAAGTGGAACGAAATCTATTGGATATTTTAAACTTTTTTAACTAAGAAAAAAATGGAAAGTGGGGCGTGCAAAATTATTCGGCCCCCTTGCGTTAATACTTTGTAGAGCCACCTTTTGCTGCGATTACAGCTGCAAGTCGCTTGGGGTATGTCTCTATCAGTTTTGCACATCGAGAGACTGAAATTCTTGCCCATTCTTCCTTGCAAAACAGCTCGAGCTCAGTGAGGTTGGACGGAGAGCATTTGTGAACAGCAGTTTTCAGCTCTTTCCACAGATTCTCGATTGGATTCAGGTCTGGACTTTGACTTGGCCATTCTAACACCTGGATACGTTTTATTTGTGAACCATTCCTTTGTAGATTTTGCTGTATGTTTGGGATCATTGTCTTGTTGGAAGATAAATCTCCGTCCCAGTCTCAGGTCTTTTGCAGACTCCAACAGGTTTTCATCCAGAATGGTCCTGTATTTGGCTGCATCCATCTTCCCCTCAATTTTAACCATCTTCCCTGTCCCTGCTGAAGAAAAGCAGGCCCAAACCATGATGCTGCCACCACCATGTTTGACAGTGGGGATGGTGTGTTGAGGGTGATGAGCTGTGTTGCTTTTACGCCAAACATATCATTTTGCATTGTGGCCAAAAAGTTCGATTTTGGTTTCATCGGACCAGAGCACCTTCTTCCACATGTTTGGTGTGTCTCCCTGGTGGCTTGTGGCAAACTTTAGACGAGACTTTTTATGGATATCTTTGAGAAATGGCTTTCTTCTTGCCACTCTTCCATAAAGGCCAGATTTGTGCAGTGTACGACTGATTGTTGTCCTGTGGACAGACTCTCCCACCTCAGCTGTAGTCCTCTGCAGTTCATCCAGAGTGATCATGGGCCTCTTGGCTGCATCTCTGATCAGTCTTCCCCTTGTCTGAGCTGAAAGTTTAGAGGGACAGCCAGGTCTTGGTAGATTTGCAGTGGTCTGATACTCCTTCCATTTCAAAATGATCGCTTGCACAGTGCTCCTTGGGATGTTTAAAGCTTGGGAAATCTTTTTGTATCCAAATCCGGCTTTAAACTTCTCCACAACAGTATTACGGACCTGCCTGGTGTGTTCCTTGGTCTTCATGATGCTCTCTGCGCTTTCAACAGAACCCTGAGACTATCACAGAGCAGGTGCATTTATACAGAGACTTGATTACACACAGGTGGATTCTATTTATCACCATCAGTCATTTAGGACAACATTGGATCATTAACCACTTCGCGCCCGGCTATAAGAAACAGACGTCCGCAAAGCGGTCGTCAATTGCTGATAGGACGTCTTTGGACGTCCTCTTATTTACTTCCGCGATGCGCGCCACCGCTGGCGCGCATCGGGAAAAAACTGTGCCCGCCGTGTCAGGCGAGTGCTGATGCGCGTGCCTGGCGGCCGCGATATCTGCCAGGTACGAGCGATCGGCTGTCACAGAGCCAGGGACGTGGATCTCTGTGTGTAAACACAGAGATCCACGTCCTGTCGGGGAGAGGAGACTGATGGTGTGTCCCTTGTACATAGGGACAACCATCAGTCACCTCCCCCAGTCAGTCCCCTCCCCCCCACAGTAAGAACATCTAGCAGGGAACATATTAACCCCTTGATCGCCCCCTAGTGGTTAACCCCTTCCCTGCCAGTCACATTTATACAGTAATCAGTGCATATTTTTAGCACTGTTCGCTGTATAAATGTGAATGGTCCCAAAAATGTGTCAAAAGTGTCCGATGTGTTCGCCGTAATGTCACAGTCAGAAAAAAAAAAAAAAAATCGCAGATCCACGCCATTACTAGTAAAAAAATAAATTAAAAAATCATTTAAAAAAAATCATAATTCTATTCCCTATTTTGTAGGCGCTATAACTTTTGCGCAAACCAATCACTATACGCTTATTGCGATTTTTTTTTTTACCTAAAATATGTAGAATACGTATCGGCCTAAACTGAGGAAAAAATAGTTGTTTTTAAAAAAAAAAAAAAAAAAAAAGGGATATTAATTATAGCAAAAATTAAAAAATATTGTGTTTTTTTCAAAATTGTCGCTCTATTTTTGTTTATAGTGCAAAAAATAAAAACCGCAGAAATGATCAAAGACCACCAAAAGAAAGCTCTATTTGTGGGAAAAAAAGGACGTCAATTTTGTTTGGAAGCCACGTCGCACGACCGCGCAATTGTCATTCAAAGCGTGACGGCGCTGAAACCTGAAATTTCGCCTGGGCAGGAAGGGGGTTATGTGCCCAGTTGTCAAGTGGTTAAGAGATCCTCGCTGAACTTCTGGAGTGAGTTTGCTGCACTGAAAGTAAAGGGGCCGAATAATTTTGCACGCACCACTTTTCAGTTTTTTATTTGCTAAAAAAGTTTAAAATATCCAATAGATTTCGTTCCACTTCACAATTGTGTCCCACTTGTTGGTGATTCTTCACAAAAAAATAAAATTGTATATCTTTATGTTTGAAGCCTGAAATGTGGCAAAAGGATGAAAAGTTCAAGGGGGCCGAATACTTTCGCAAGGCAGTGTGTGTGTGTGTGTGTGTGTGTGATATATATATATATATATATATATATATATATATACATAGACTGTATACAGACACAGTGTATACATATAGAGTGTATACAGACACAGTGTACATATAGAGTGTATACAGACACAGTGTACATATAGAGTGTATACAGACAGTGTACATATAGAGTGTATACAGACACAGTGTACATATAGAGTGTATACAGACACAGTGTATACATATAGAGTGTATACAGACACAGTGTACATATAGAGTGTATACAGACACAGTGTACATATAGAGTGTATACAGACACAGTGTACATATAGAGTGTATACAGACACAGTGTACATATAGAGTGTATACAGACAGTGTATACGTATAGAGTGTATACAGACACAGTGTATATATAGAGTGTATACAGACACAGTGTATATATAGAGTGTATACAGACAGTGTACATATAAAGTGTATACAGACACAGTGTATATATAGAGTGTATACAGACAGTGTACATATAGAGTGTATACAGACAGTGTACATATAGAGTGTATACAGACACAGTGTACATATAGAGTGTATACAGACAGTGTACATATAGAGTGTATACAGACACAGTGTATACATATAGACTGTATACAGACACAGTGTATACATATAGAGTGTATACAGACACAGTGTACATATAGAGTGTATACAGACACAGTGTACATATAGAGTGTATACAGACACAGTGTATACATATAGAGTGTATACAGACACAGTGTATACATATAGAGTGTATACAGACACAGTGTATATATATATATATATATATATAGAGAGAGTGTATACAGACACAGTGTATACATATAGAGTGTATACAGACACAGTGTACATATAGAGTGTATACAGACACAGTGTACATATAGAGTGTATACAGACACAGTGTACATATAGAGTGTATACAGACACAGTGTACATATAGAGTGTATACAGACACAGTGTACATATAGAGTGTATACAGACACAGTGTACATATAGAGTGTATACAGACACAGTGTATACATATAGAGTGTATACAGACACAGTGTATACATATAGAGTGTATACAGACACAGTGTACATATAGAGTGTATACAGACACAGTGTATACATATAGAGTGTATACAGACACAGTGTACATATAGAGTGTATACAGACACAGTGTACATATAGAGTGTATACAGACACAGTGTATACATATAGAGTGTATACAGACACAGTGTACATATAGAGTGTATACAGACACAGTGTACATATAGAGTGTATACAGACAGTGTACATATAGAGTGTATACAGACACAGTGTACATATAGAGTGTATACAGACACAGTGTACATATAGAGTGTATACAGACACAGTGTACATATAGAGTGTATACAGACACAGTGTACATATAGAGTGTATACAGACACAGTGTACATATAGAGTGTATACAGACAGTGTACATATAGAGTGTATACAGACACAGTGTACATATAGAGTGTATACAGACAGTGTACATATAGAGTGTATACAGACACAGTGTACATATAGAGTGTATACAGACACAGTGTACATATAGAGTGTATACAGACACAGTGTACATATAGAGTGTATACAGACACAGTGTACATATAGAGTGTATACAGACACAGTGTACATATAGAGTGTATACAGACACAGTGTACATATAGAGTGTATACAGACACAGTGTACATATAGAGTGTATACAGACACAGTGTACATATAGAGTGTATACAGACACAGTGTACATATAGAGTGTATACAGACACAGTGTACATATAGAGTGTATACAGACACAGTGTACATATAGAGTGTATACAGACACAGTGTACATATAGAGTGTATACAGACACAGTGTACATATAGAGTGTATACAGACACAGTGTACATATAGAGTGTATACAGACACAGTGTACATATAGAGTGTATACAGACACAGTGTACATATAGAGTGTATACAGCCCGAGTAGCAGCGTATTGGGTGTAAAGGGTATAAATAAGACAAAGTTAAACATGTGACACCCACACAGGTGACATGTAAAGATAAAAATACCCGGGATGGTGACACACAATGCTCGGCAGAAATGAGCTCATCCGGGGACATTGCTATCCTGGTGACCAGTACAGTACAGAAGACCCCCCACCCCCTCCCCCCAGATCCCCAGACTGATCCCAGTCTGAGCTCGCCACAGGCTGATGGGAATTTGGCAAGTTCAGCCGGGACCGTCTGGGTTTTCGATGAGTGTGAAGACACTCTGCATGTATCAAGGAGACATGTCAGATTACACGGGATCTATCAGAGGAGAGAAGTCAGATTACACGGGATCTATCAGAGGAGACATGTCAGATTACACAGGATCTATCAGAGGAGAGAAGTCAGATTACACGGGATCTATCAGAGGAGAGAAGTCAGATTACACGGGATCTATCAGAGGAGAGAAGTCAGATTACACGGGATCTATCAGGGGAGAGAAGTCAGATTACACGGGATCTATCAGAGGAGACATGTCAGATTACACGGGATCTATCAGAGGAGACATGTCAGATTACACGGGATCTATCATAGGAGACATGTCAGATTACATGGGATCTATCATAGGAGACATGTCAGATTACACGGGATCTATCAGAGGAGAGAAGTCAGATTACACGGGATCTATCAGAGGAGACATGTCAGATTACACAGGATCTATCAGAGACATATCAGATTACACGGGATCTATCAGAGGAGACATATCAGATTACACGGGATCTATCATAGGAGACATGTCAGATTACACGGGATCCATCATAGGAGACATGTCAGATTACACGGGATCTATCATAGGAGACATGTCAGATTACACGGGATCCATCATAGGAGACATGTCAGATTACACGGGATCTATCAGAGGAGACATGTCAGATTACACGGGATCTATCAGAGGAGAGAAGTCAGATTACACGGGATCTATCAGAGGAGAGAAGTCAGATTACACAGGATCTATCAGAGGAGACATGTCAGATTACACGGGATCTATCAGAGGAGAGAAGTCAGATTACACGGGATCTATCAGAGGAGACATGTCAGATTACACGGGATCCATCATAGGAGACATGTCAGATTACACGGGATCTATCATAGGAGACATGTCAGATTACACGGGATCCATCATAGGAGACATGTCAGATTACACGGGATCTATCAGAGGAGACATGTCAGATTACACGGGATCTATCATAGGAGACATGTCAGATTACACGGGATCTATCATAGTAAACATGTCAGATTACACAGGATCTATCATAGGAGACATGTCAGATTACACGGGATCTATCAGGGGAGAGAAGTCAGATTACACGGGATCTATCATAGGAGACATGTCAGATTACACAGGATCTATCAGAGGAGAGAAGTCAGATTACACGGGATCTATCAGAGGAGACATGTCAGATTACACGGGATCTATCAGAGGAGAGAAGTCAGATTACACGGGATCTATCAGAGGAGACATGTCAGATTACACGGGATCTATCAGAGGAGAGAAGTCAGATTACACGGGATCTATCAGAGGAGAGAAGTCAGATTACACGGGATCTATCAGAGGAGAGAAGTCAGATTACACGGAATCTATCAGAGGAGACATGTCAGATTACACGGGATCTATCAGAGGAGACATGTCAGATTACACGGGATCTATCATAGGAGACATGTCAGATTACATGGGATCTATCATAGGAGACATGTCAGATTACATGGGATCTATCATAGGAGACATGTCAGATTACACGGGATCTATCAGAGGAGAGAAGTCAGATTACACGGGATCTATCAGAGGAGACATGTCAGATTACACAGGATCTATCAGAGGAGAGAAGTCAGATTACACAGGATCTATCAGAGGAGAGAAGTCAGATTACACGGGATCTATCAGAGGAGACATGTCAGATTACACGGGATCTATTAGAGGAGACATATCAGATTACACGGGATCTATCAGAGACATATCAGATTACACGGGATCTATCAGAGGAGACATGTCAGATTACACGGGATCTATCATAGGAGACATGTCAGATTACACGGGATCTATCATAGGAGAGAAGTCAGATTACACGGGATCTATCAGAGGAGACATGTCAGATTACACAGGATCTATCAGAGGAGAGAAGTCAGATTACACAGGATCTATCAGAGGAGACATGTCAGATTACACGGGATCTATCAGAGGAGACATATCAGATTACACGGGATCTATCATAGGAGACATGTCAGATTACACGGGATCCATCATAGGAGACATGTCAGATTACACGGGATCTATCATAGGAGACATGTCAGATTACACGGGATCCATCATAGGAGACATGTCAGATTACACGGGATCCATCATAGGAGACATGTCAGATTACACGGGATCTATCAGAGGAGACATGTCAGATTACACGGGATCTATCAGAGGAGAGAAGTCAGATTACACAGGATCTATCAGAGGAGACATGTCAGATTACACGGGATCTATCAGAGGAGAGAAGTCAGATTACACGGGATCTATCAGAGGAGAGAAGTCAGATTACACGGGATCTATCAGAGGAGAGAAGTCAGATTACACGGGATCTATCAGAGGAGACATGTCAGATTACACGGGATCTATCAGAGGAGACATATCAGATTACACGGGATCTATCAGAGGAGACATGTCAGATTACACGGGATCTATCATAGGAGACATGTCAGATTACACGGGATCTATCATAGTAAACATGTCAGATTACACAGGATCTATCATAGGAGACATGTCAGATTACACGGGATCCATCATAGGAGACATGTCAGATTACACAGGATCTATCAGAGGAGACATGTCAGATTACACGGGATCTATCATAGGAGAGAAGTCAGATTACACAGGATCTATCAGAGGAGAGAAGTCAGATTACACGGGATCTATCATAGGAGACATATCAGATTACACAGGATCTATCATAGGAGACATGTCAGATTACACGGGATCTATCATAGGAGAGAAGTCAGATTACACGGGATCTATCAGAGGAGACATGTCAGATTACACGGGATCTATCAGAGGAGACATATCAGATTACACGGGATCTATCATAGGAGACATGTCAGATTACACGGGATCCATCATAGGAGACATGTCAGATTACACGGGATCTATCAGAGGAGACATGTCAGATTACACGGGATCTATCATAGGAGACATGTCAGATTACACGGGATCTACCATAGGAGAGAAGTCAGATTACACGGGATCTATCATAGGAGAGAAGTCAGATTACACGGGATCTATCATAGGAGAGAAGTCAGATTACACGGGATCTATCATAGGAGACATGTCAGATTACACGGGATCCATCATAGGAGACATGTCAGATTACACGGGATCCATCAGAGGAGACATGTCAGATTACACGGGATCTATCAGAGGAGAGAAGTCAGATTACACGGGATCTATCATAGGAGACATATCAGATTACACAGGATCTATCATAGGAGACATGTCAGATTACACGGGATCTATCAGAGGAGACATGTCAGATTACACGGGATCTATCATAGGAGACATGTCAGATTACACGGGATCTATCATAGGAGAGAAGTCAGATTACACGGGATCTATCAGAGGAGACATGTCAGATTACACAGGATCTATCAGAGGAGAGAAGTCAGATTACACAGGATCTATCAGAGGAGACATGTCAGATTACACGGGATCTATCAGAGGAGACATATCAGATTACACGGGATCTATCATAGGAGACATGTCAGATTACACGGGATCCATCATAGGAGACATGTCAGATTACAAGGGATCAGAGGAGACATGTCAGATTACACGGGATCTATCAGAGGAGACATGTCAGATTACACGGGATCTATCATAGGAGACATGTCAGATTACACGGGATCTATCATAGGAGACATGTCAGATTACACGGGATCTATCATAGGAGAGAAGTCAGATTACACAGGATCTATCAGAGGAGACATGTCAGATTACACGGGATCTATCATAGGAGACATGTCAGATTACACGGGATCTATCATAGGAGACATGTCAGATTACACGGGATCTATCATAGGAGAGAAGTCAGATTACACAGGATCTATCAGAGGAGAGAAGTCAGATTACACGGGATCTATCAGAGGAGACATGTCAGATTACACGGGATCTATCAGAGGAGAGAAGTCAGATTACACGGGATCTATCAGAGGAGACATGTCAGATTACACGGGATCTATCAGAGGAGACATGTCAGATTACACGGGATCAGAGGAGACAAGTCAGATTACACGGGATCTATCAGAGGAGAGAAGTCAGATTACACGGGATCTATCAGAGGAGACATGTCAGATTACACGGGATCAGAGGAGACAAGTCAGATTACACGGGATCTATCAGAGGAGACAAGTCAGATTACACGGGATCTATCAGAGGAGATATGTCAGATTACACAGGATCTATCATAGGAGACATGTCAGATTACACGGGATCTATCATAGGAGACATGTCAGATTACACAGGATCTATCAGAGGAGAGAAGTCAGATTACACGGGATCTATCATAGGAGACATGTCAGATTACACAGGATCTATCAGAGGAGAGAAGTCAGATTACACGGGATCTATCAGAGGAGAGAAGTCAGATTACACGGGATCTATCAGAGGAGAGAAGTCAGATTACACAGGATCTATCAGAGGAGACATGTCAGATTACACGGGATCTATCAGAGGAGACATGTCAGATTACACGGGATCTATCAGAGGAGACATGTCAGATTACACAGGATCTATCAGAGGAGACATGTCAGATTACACGGGATCTATCAGAGGAGACATGTCAGATTACACAGGATCTATCAGAGGAGAGAAGTCAGATTACACAGGATCTATCAGAGGAGACATGTCAGATTACACGGGATCTATCAGAGGAGACATGTCAGATTACACGGGATCTATCAGAGGAGACATGTCAGATTACACGGGATCTATCATAGGAGACATGTCAGATTACACGGGATCCATCATAGGAGACATGTCAGATTACACAGGATCTATCAGAGGAGAGAAGTCAGATTACACAGGATCTATCAGAGGAGACATGTCAGAATACACAGGATCTATCAGAGAAGACATGTCAGATTACACGGGATCTATCAGAGGAGACATGTCAGATTACACGGGATCTATCAGAGGAGACATGTCAGATTACACGGGATCTATCAGAGGAGACATGTCAGATTACACAGAATCTATCAGAGGAGACATGTCAGATTACACAGGATCTATCAGAGGAGACATGTCAGATTACACAGGATCTATCAGAGAAGACATGTCAGATTACACGGGATCTATCAGAGGAGACATGTCAGATTACACAGGATCTATCAGAGGAGACATGTCAGATTACACGGGATCTATCAGAGGAGAGAAGTCAGATTACACGGGATCTATCAGAGGAGAGAAGTCAGATTACACGGGATCTATCAGAGGAGAGAAGTCAGATTACACAGGATCTATCAGAGGAGACATGTCAGATTACACAGGATCTATCAGAGGAGACATGTCAGATTACACAGGATCTATCAGAGAAGACATGTCAGATTACACGGGATCTATCATAGGAGACATGTCAGATTACACGGGATCTATCATAGGAGAGAAGTCAGATTACACGGGATCTATCATAGGAGAGAAGTCAGATTACACGGGATCTATCATAGGAGAGAAGTCAGATTACACGGGATCTATCAGAGGAGAGAAGTCAGATTACACGGGATCTATCAGAAGAGAGAAGTCAGATTACACGGGATCTATCAGAGGAGAGAAGTCAGATTACACGGGATCTATCAGAGGAGACATATCAGATTACACGGGATCTATCAGAGGAGACATGTCAGATTACACAGGATCTATCAGAGGAGACATGTCAGATTACACAGGATCTATCAGAGAAGACATGTCAGATTACACGGGATCTATCATAGGAGACATGTCAGATTACACAGGATCTATCAGAGGAGAGAAGTCAGATTACACGGGATCTATCAGAAGAGAGAAGTCAGATTACACGGGATCTATCAGAGGAGAGAAGTCAGATTACACGGGATCTATCAGAGGAGACATATCAGATTACACGGGATCTATCAGAGGAGAGAAGTCAGATCACACGGGATCTATCAGAGGAGACATGTCAGATTACACGGGATCAGAGGAGACAAGTCAGATTACACGGGATCAGAGGAGAGAAGTCAGATTACACGGGATCTATCAGAGGAGACAAGTCAGATTACACGGGATCTATCAGAGAAGACATATCAGATTACACGGGATCAGAGGAGACATGTCAGATTACACGGGATCAGAGGAGACAAGTCAGATTACACGGGATCAGAGGAGACAAGTCAGATTACACGGGATCTATCAGAGGAGACAAGTCAGATTACACGGGATCTATCAGAGGAGACAAGTCAGATTACACGGGATCTATCAGAGAAGACATGTCAGAATTCACGGGATCTATCAGAGGAGACATGTCAGATTACACGGGATCTATCAGAGGAGAGAAGTCAGATTACACGGGATCTATCAGAGGAGAGAAGTCAGATTACACGGGATCTATCATAGGAGAGAAGTCAGATTACACGGGATCTATCATAGTAAACATGTCAGATTACACGGGATCTATCATAGGAGACATGTCAGATTACACGGGATCTATCATAGGAGACATGTCAGATTACACGGGATCTATCATAGTAAACATGTCAGATTACACGGGATCTATCATAGGAGACATGTCAGATTACACGGGATCCATTCTATATATCCTACTGATATTGCCCCCCCTCCCTCCCACCCCACCACTATTCTTCACAAAACCTCTAAAAACGCTTTCTCCACTCATTACGGTTCTTCCCCACCCGTCGCACTCAGGCTGCCCAACCTACAGCTCCGACCACCGCTACTGCACCATCTTCCCAGATCCTCACACACGGTCGAGCAAAACGGACGTTGTAACAGGACCCCTAACCTCATCGCCTCACAGAGCAATCCACACACATGGTCCAGGGGAACGGACGTGTGTGGCAGGAGCTCTGACCTCACCGCTGCACAGAGCAATCCACACGCACGGTCTAGGGTAACGGACGTGTGTGGCAGGAGCTCTGGCCATCCAGGACCCTCCCTAGACTCCTCCATTTTCGCTCCCCTAACAAACGTAAACCTGATGACCTGGGGCTTTCCCTGGACCACACTCTCCCCCAGCTCAGATCACCCAGCTCACCATCACGTTGTCCGCAGCCGCTGACTGCCCCCTGCCGCCATCTTGGCACCCGCCTCTAGACTACTAGACCTGCAGGACAGACAGCGACTGCGGCTTAACTCCGACCATCCCATCACCCTCTCCCCGTTTCGCGCTCCAGCGGGCCCGTGTGTGGTGACCTGGTAAGCACACTGGGGCACCTCCTACCTCTAGGAAGTTGATCCAGGGTTTACCCGATCGCCTCTCGAGGGGTCAGGAAGGAATTTTCCCCTGCTGTAGCAATTGGCCTGACTCGGCTGGGGTTTTTCGCCTTCCTCTGGACCAACAGGGGGGAGGTTAGGTCATTGGGCCCTATTCACCATCCCACCACCTTTTTTTTCTTCCCATCATGTGCAACTTTAAATACTCAGCAGACACCCTCCAGAGGCTAAGGAATACTGCCTCAACATTACCAACCTCCACCCAAAAAATACTACGAAAAGAACAACTGCTAAGGATGAATCGACAATCGACTATCAAAAACACGAAAACACCACTTCAACTACAACATATAGCTTGCGCCCTGATCAACACCAGATCGGCAGTCAAGCACAGACAGGAAATTCACGACTTCATCACGCAAAACGACATAGATTGCCTCTTTATCACGGAAAGCTGGCTAACACCTGACTGTAACACCATCCTAACAGAATTGGTGCCTGAGAACTACTCCATCCTAACTGAGCATAGAACAGGACAAAGAGGAGGAGGCCTAGCAGTGATCTTCAAATCTCACCTCTCTATCATCAAACCAACTCTACAGAACTCATTGCCGTTCATGGAGACACTCACTCTGCAACTCCAAACAACACCCCAGGACACCATTCACATACTGCTATGCTACAGACCGCCAGGACCAAAGACAAATCTCCTCACACCCTTTACCGAATTCATCTCGACATACACTTTAAAAACCAAAAACTTCCTATTACTCGGGGACTTCAATCTCTGGGCTAACTCCACTCAGGACCCCATCGCCACCTCCTGCATCAACCAATTGGAAGAATTAGGTCTGCAGCAACTGATAAATGCCCCCACGCATGGATCGGGGCACATTCTGGACCTCATCTTCAAACAAAATCTGGACATCAACACAGTGGACAACATGCCGTTACCATGGACGGATCACCACGCTATCAAATTTAAACTTCCCACCAACACCATCTCCCAAAAATCAGAACACTCAATAACAACAAAATGGACAAGATCTCAGAAGAAACTACACTCGGAACTCTTCAAAACTACTCTATCAAATAAAATAGGAACGCAAAATCTCAACAGAACAAACACTCAACTCCTTAAACAAAGCATTACTACAAACAGCAGACACAGTCGCTCCGAGACGCAGGGCCCTCATTCGCAGAAACAACTCCGACTGGTTTAATGACACTCTTACCCTACTGAAGCAAGAACGCAGAAGAGCCGAAGGAGCCTGGAGAAGAAACCCAACTAAGGAAAACCACATTAATTACAAAGCACTCACTAAGAAATATCACAAAGCAATTTTCAAAGCAAAAAAGGAACATTTCTCAAACACCATCAAAAAAGGCCTAAACCGACCTCGTGAACTCTTCAAACTAGTAACTCAAACTATGAACCCCACCTGCCTAGAACCTTCAGCAAACGAAACACAAGAGTTCTGTAATGAGCTATCGGACTTTTTTATCGACAAAATCGAAAACATTCGAGAATCAATTCAACAGAAAAAAACAACCAACCCTGCTCTGCCAAAGCAAATAGAGGAAATCAATATGAACACTATACAATTGACAACATTTTCGCTGGTCCCGATCACCATCGACACCACCAAAAATATAATCAGAAGCCTCAGAGACAGCACATCTCCAAATGACATAATCTCTACAAAACTCCTGAAAGAATGTACCGACATTTTAGCACCCACCATAACACACCTCGTAAATCAATCATTCAAAGAAGGTATTGTTCCAATCTCTCTCAAGCAAGGCATAATCAAACCCCTCCTAAAGAAACCCAACCTGGACCCCAAAGACCCAAACTACCGCAGACCGGTAACAAGCCTCAACACCATCTCCAAGATCATGGAGAAAGCAGTAGTACAACAGCTACAACTCTATTTGGACACCCACAAACTCTTGGATCCACTACAATCAGGCTTCCGCCCAGGCCATGGCACAGAAACAGCACTTCTTAAAATATGGGATGACGCCCTCGAAGCAGCAGATGACGGAGAATCATGTCTCCTGGTGCTGCTGGACCTCAGTGCAGCGTTCGACACAGTAGACCACAAAACTCTACTCATTCGCCTTAAAGAAGTAGCCGGAGTCGCAGACCCTGACCTACACTGGTTCGCATCCTTCCTAGACAATCGTTCCCAGACAGTGAAACTAGGAGCCTTCACCTCTGAAACTCGCACAATTTCTTGCGGAGTCCCCCAAGGATCACCCCTGTCACCCGTGCTCTTTAACATCTACCTCCGCCCACTCCTCAAAATCATCAGCAAACAGGGCCTGTGCTACCACTCATATGCTGACGACACCCAACTCTACTTTCGTATCACCGGGAAAAAAGACCAATATCACGGATTGGAAACCTGTCTCACATTGATCGATGAATGGATGACTGAGAATTCCCTCAAACTCAACGGATCCAAAACAGAACTCCTTCTCCTCCACGCAAACCGAAAGACAAAAACTAAGACTTCTTGGACACTCCCCACTATCCTTGGACAGACCGTTACCCCGAGCACCAAAGTCAAAAGTCTCGGAGTCATCTTTGACTCGGAGATGTCGATGGACGCACAAATTGGATCAGTAGTCAGCGGAGCTCACCATCTCCTCCGTCTACTACGTAGACTCATCCCCTTCATCCCAAAAGAGGATACAGCAGTAGTAGTTGGAACAATTATCAACTCCCGACTCGATTACGCAAACGCCCTCTACCTCGGACTACCCAAATACCAGATTTCGCGCCTACAAGTCATCCAGAACACGGCTGCCAGGCTGGTAACGGGAAAAAAACCTTGGGAATCCATCACCCCATCACTAAGGACCCTTCATTGGCTAACCGTAAAGGATCGGATCACATTCAAGACCCTCTGTCTCACCCACAAGTGCACACAGGGAAACGCTCCACAATATCTATGCGAGAAGATAAAACACTACACCCCCAATCGCAATCTCCGATCAACCAACCAAAACCTCCTTCACATCCCCAAGTCCCGCTACAAATCAAAGGGAGAACGAAGATTTGCAGTCCAAGGACCACGGCTATGGAACGCTCTACCCACCAACATCCGCATGGAAGAAAACCACCGGGCCTTCAGGAAAAAACTTAAGACCCACCTATTCTGAAGGGTCAGGATGTCACTGGATGCAAAGCGCCTTGAGGCGATTTAGTTCGCATTTGTAGCGCTATACAAGTTATTCACTCACTCACTCATAGGAGACATGTCAGATTACACGGGATCTATCAGAGGAGACATGTCAGATTACAAGGGATCTATCAGAGGATAGAAGTCAGATTACACGGGATCTATCATAGGAGACATGTCAGATTACACAGGATCTATCAGAGGAGAGAAGTCAGATTACACGGGATCTATCAGAGGAGACATGTCAGATTACACAGGATCTATCATAGGAGAGAAGTCAGATTACACGGGATCTATCAGAGGAGACATGTCAGATTACACAGGATCTATCATAGGAGACATGTCAGATTACAAAGGATCTATCAGAGGAGACATGTCAGATTACACAGGATCTATCAGAGGAGACATGTCAGATTACACAGGATCTATCATAGGAGAGAAGTCAGATTACACGGGATCTATCAGAGGAGACATGTCAGATTACACAGGATCTATCATAGGAGACATGTCAGATTACACAGGATCTATCAGAGGAGACATGTCAGATTACACAGGATCTATCAGAGGAGACATGTCAGATTACACAGGATCTATCAGAGGAGACATGTCAGATTACACGGGATCTATCAGAGGAGACATGTCAGATTACACAGGATCTATCAGAGGAGACATGTCAGATTACACGGGATCTATCATAGGAGACATGTCAGATTACACGGGATCTATCAGAGGAGACATGTCAGATTACACAGGATCTATCAGAGGAGACATGTCAGATTACACGGGATCTATCATAGGAGACATGTCAGATTACACAGGATCTATCATAGGAGACATGTCAGATTACACAGGATCTATCAGAGGAGACATGTCAGATTACACAGGATCTATCAGAGGAGACATGTCAGATTACACAGGATCTATCAGAGGAGACATGTCAGATTACACGGGATCTATCAGAGGAGACATGTCAGATTACACGGGATCTATCAGAGGAGACATGTCAGATTACACGGGATCTATCAGAGGAGACATGTCAGATTACACAGGATCTATCAGAGGAGACATGTCAGATTACACGGGATCTATCATAGGAGACATGTCAGATTACACGGGATCTATCATAGGAGACATGTCAGATTACACGGGATCTATCAGAGGAGACATGTCAGATTACACAGGATCTATCAGAGGAGACATGTCAGATTACACGGGATCTATCAGAGGAGACATGTCAGATTACACAGGATCTATCAGAGGAGACATGTCAGATTACACGGGATCTATCATAGGAGACATGTCAGATTACACGGGATCTATCAGAGGAGACATGTCAGATTACACAGGATCTATCAGAGGAGACATGTCAGATTACACGGGATCTATCAGAGGAGAGAAGTCAGATTACACAGGATCTATCAGAGGATAGAAGTCAGATTACACAGGATCTATCATAGGAGACATGTCAGATTACACAGGATCTATCAGAGGAGAGAAGTCAGATTACACGGGATCTATCATAGGAGACATGTCAGATTACACAGGATCTATCAGAGGAGAGAAGTCAGATTACACAGGATCTATCAGAGGAGACATGTCAGATTACACGGGATCTATCATAGGAGACATGTCAGATTACACGGGATCTATCAGAGGAGACATGTCAGATTACACAGGATCTATCAGAGGAGAGAAGTCAGATTACACAGGATCTATCAGAGGAGACATGTCAGATTACACGGGATCTATCATAGGAGACATGTCAGATTACACAGGATCTATCAGAGGAGACATGTCAGATTACACAGGATCTATCAGAGGAGACATGTCAGATTACACGGGATCTATCATAGGAGACATGTCAGATTACACGGGATCTATCATAGGAGACATGTCAGATTACACAGGATCTATCAGAGGAGACATGTCAGATTACACGGGATCTATCATAGGAGACATGTCAGATTACACAGGATCTATCAGAGGAGACATGTCAGATTACACGGGATCTATTAGAGGAGAGAAGTCAGATTACACGGGATCTATCATAGGAGAGAAGTCAGATTACACAGGATCTATCAGAGGAGAGAAGTCAGATTACACGGGATCTATCAGAGGAGACATGTCAGATTACACGGGATCTATCATAGGAGAGAAGTCAGATTACACAGGATCTATCAGAGGAGACATGTCAGATTACACGGGATCAGAGGAGACATGTCAGATTACACGGGATCTTTTAGAGGAGACATGTCAGATTACACGGGATCTTTTAGAGGAGACATGTCAGATTACACGGGATCTATCATAGGAGAGAAGTCAGATTACACAGGATCTATCAGAGGAGAGAAGTCAGATGACACGGGATCTATCAGAGGAGAGAAGTCAGATTACACGGGATCTATCAGAGGAGACATGTCAGATTACACGGGATCTATCATAGGAGAGAAGTCAGATTACACGGGATCTATCATAGGAGAGAAGTCAGATTACACAGGATCTATCAGAGGAGACATGTCAGATTACACGGGACCTATCATAGGAGAGAAGTCAGATTACACAGGATCTATCAGAGGAGAGAAGTCAGATTACACGGGATCTATCAGAGGAGACATGTCAGATTACACGGGATCTATCATAGGAGAGAAGTCAGATTACACAGGATCTATCAGAGGAGACATGTCAGATTACACGGGACCTATCATAGGAGAGAAGTCAGATTACACGGGATCTATCAGAGGAGAGAAGTCAGATTACACGGGATCTATCAAAGGAGACATGTCAGATTACACGGGACCTATCATAGGAGAGAAGTCAGATTACACAGGATCTATCAGAGGAGAGAAGTCAGATGACACGGGATCTATCAGAGGAGAGAAGTCAGATTACACGGGATCTATCAGAGGAGACATGTCAGATTACACGGGATCTATCATAGGAGACATGTCAGATTACACGGGATCTATCATAGGAGAGAAGTCAGATTACACAGGATCTATCAGAGGAGACATGTCAGATTACACGGGATCTATCATAGGAGACATGTCAGATTACACAGGATCTATCAGAGGAGACATGTCAGATTACACAGGATCTATCAGAGGAGACATGTCAGATTACACGGGATCTATCATAGGAGAGAAGTCAGATTACACGGGATCTATCAGAGGAGAGAAGTCAGATTACACGGGATCTATCAAAGGAGACATGTCAGATTACACGGGACCTATCATAGGAGAGAAGTCAGATTACACAGGATCTATCAAAGGAGACATGTCAGATTACACAGGATCTATCAGAGGAGAGAAGTCAGATTACACGGGATCAGAGGAGACATGTCAGATTACACGGGATCAGAGGAGACATGTCAGATTACACAGGATCTATCAAAGGAGACATGTCAGATTACACAGGATCTATCAGAGGAGAGAAGTCAGATTACACGGGATCAGAGGAGACATGTCAGATTACACGGGATCAGAGGAGACATGTCAGATTACACGGGATCAGAGGAGACATGTCAGATTACACGGGATCAGAGGAGACATGTCAGATTACACGGGATCTATCAGAGGAGACATGTCAGATTACACGGGATCTATCATAGGAGAGAAGTCAGATTACACAGGATCTATCAGAGGAGACATGAACCAGGTATGTGGCAGATCTCACCAATCCGGGCACAGATGGTCATTAGAAGATCACTCATAGTCTTGGAATCGTCCACCATGACGGTTTTCACTGTCCCATCCAACATGCGGATCTTCAGAGGTCGCTGCTTCTTCCTGTACTCCAAGGTGTCCTGAGAGAGCGCAACAAATGATTGTATCACATGACCCAGAGGAAGGACACAAGCAGATCACATGACTCCACACCAAGGTCAGACAAGCCACATGACACCAAACCGCTATCAGGACACAAATGTCAGCAAAGTATACATAAACAGACACTAATCTGCCCCTGGATGTTCTTACCCCATTCCGTAACATGTAATAATCGAGGGCCTTCCCCGCCTCCAGCCAGATTCCTTTCTTGGGATCCTCGTCCGATAAGAACAGACCAAAATCATTCGCTACAGAAAAGGAGGAAGATGGGAGAATGAGAGCAGCACAGCAGCATGTTCCCAGTGAGTCCCCTCCATCATTGACCCTTCCCCCACCCTTATCTATGTACCCAGCGAGTCCCCTCCATCAAAGACCCCCCCATCTATGTTCCCATTGAGTCCCCTCCATCATTGACCCGTCCCCCACCCTCAGCTATGTTCCCCTGATATAATCCCTCCCTGCAGTAAAATCTCCTATATAACCCCTCCCCTGCCAGCAGTCACATCTCCAGGGCAGCACAGTGGTGTAGTGGGTAGCACTTTCACCTAGCAGCAATAGGGTCGCTGGTTAAAATCCCGACCATAACACCATCTGCCTGGAGTTTGCATGTTCTCCCTGTGTCTGCGTGGGTTTCCTCCGGGTACTCCGGTTTCCATGCTGGTAGGTTAATCAGATCCTGTCTATGAAATTGGCCCATGTATGTGCTTGTAAGCCCTTCGGGGTAAGACTGCGCTATATCAAGATACCTCTCAACTCAACTCCTATATAACCCCTCCCAGCAGTGACATCTCCTATATAACCCCTCCCAGCAGTGACATCTCCTATATAACCCCTCCCAGCAGTGACATCTCCTATATAACCCCTCCCAGCAGTGACATCTCCTATATAACCCCTCCCAGCAGTGACATCTCCTATATAACCCCTCCCAGCAGTGACATCTCCTATATAACCCCTCCCATCAGTGACATCTCCTATATAACCCCTCCCATCAGTGACATCTCCTATATAACCCCTCCCAGCAGTGACATCTCCTATATAACCCCTCCTATCAGTGACATCTCCTATATAACCCCTCCCATCAGTGACATCTCCTATATAACCCCTCCCAGCAGTGACATCTCCTATATAACCCCTCCCAGCAGTGACATCTCCTATATAACTCCACCCCCTCCCAGCATGCCTTGGTCAGATCAGGAGAACCTGACCCCTGAAGTTGGTCCTGGCTGAGGACAGAACTTACACCCGGCAGACGTCCCCCTTCTATAGACTGATTAGAAAGGCAGCATAACCCCATGTACCCGAATCCTCATCCCTTCACAAATACACGACTTACGCTGTCCAATCTGCGCCTCCGGCACCCGCTCCCGTATCATGCGACAGGCGTCATAAATCATGGTGGACGGCTCAAACTGCATAGTCTTCACCACATTGCCAATACTGATCTTCAACGACAGCGCCACCATGGCTGCACAGGGGTGGGGGAACTATTCTAATGGGAAAAAACCTGGGATGGGGAAAGAGATCCACGTTACACACAATCCAAAAACCAGCATAGTCCTATCATCAAATACATATGTGAAGGGCTAGATATACATACAGGGCGTGTACACCTATCCAGATCTACATACAGGGGGGGCGTGCCCCCATCCAGAACTACATAGGGGGGGCGTGCCCCCATCCAGAACTACATACGGGGGGCGTGCCCCCATCCAGAACTACATACGGAGGGCGTACCCCCATCCAGAACTACATACGGAGGGCGTACCCCCATCCAGAACTACATACGGAGGGCGTACCCCCATCCAGAACTACATACGGAGGGCGTGCCCCCATCCAGAACTACAGAGGGCGTGCCCCCATCCAGAACTACAGAGGGCGTGCCCCCATCCAGAACTACAGAGGGCGTGCCCCCATCCAGAACTACAGAGGGCGTGCCCCCATCCAGAACTACAGAGGGCGTACCCCCATCCAGAACTACAGAGGGCGTACCCCCATCCAGAACTACAGAGGGCGTACCCCCATCCAGAACTACAGAGGGCGTACCCCCATCCAGAACTAGAGGGCGTACCCCCATCCAGAACTAGAGGGCGTACCCCCATCCAGAACTAGAGGGCGTACCCCCATCCAGAACTACAGAGGGCGTACCCCCATCCAGAACTACAGAGGGCGTACCCCCATCCAGAACTACAGAGGGCGTACCCCCATCCAGAACTACAGAGGGCGTACCCCCATCCAGAACTACAGAGGGCGTACCCCCATCCAGAACTACAGAGGGCGTACCCCCATCCAGAACTACAGAGGGCATACCCCCATCCAGAACTACATACAGGGGGCGTACCCCCATCCAGATCTACATACAGGGGGCGTACCCCCATCCAAATCTACATACAGGGGGCATATCAGACATTTTCATTTACACAGTATATATATATATATATATATATATATATATATATATACATACATACATACATACACACACAGATATATGAAGGGAGGGTCCGTACATCTCCATATACACAGTATATCAGAGGAAGTTCCCGCAGGACGGGGTGGATGGTTGCACACACACATCCCAGGATTCCTGACATCTCCATATACACAGTATATATTCACAGATATATGAAGGGAGGTCCCGTACATCTCCATATACACAGAATATTGGAGGACGTTCCCGGCAGGACGGGGTGGATGGTTGCACACACATCTTCATATATCTGTGTATATATACTGTGTATATGAAGGGAGGTCCCGTACATCTCCATATACACAGTATATATTATATACACACACACAGATATATGAAGGGAGGTCCCGTACATCTCCATATACACAGTATATATTATATACACACAGATATATGAAGGGAAGTCCCGTACATCTCCATATACACAGTATATATTATATACACACAGATATATGAAGGGAGGTCCCGTACATCTCCATATACACAGTATATATTATATACACACAGATATATGAAGGGAGGTCCCGTACATCTCCATATACACAGTATATATTATATACACACAGATATATGAAGGGAGGTCCCGTACATCTCCATATATACAGAATATCGGAGGACGTTCCCGGCAGGACGGGGTGGATGGTTGCACACACATCTTCATATATCTGTGTATATATACTGTGTATATGAAGGGAGGTCCCGTACATCTCCATATACACAGTATATATTATATACACACACACACAGATATATGAAGGGAGGTCCCGTACATCTCCATATACACAGTATATATTATATACACACACACACAGATATATGAAGGGAGGTCCCGTACATCTCCATATACACAGTATATATTATATACACACAGATATATGAAGGGAGGTCCCGTACATCTCCATATACACAGTATATATTATATACACACACACACAGATATATGAAGGGAGGTCCCGTACATCTCCATATACACAGTATATATTATATACACACAGATATATGAAGGGAGGTCCCGTACATCTCCATATACACAGTATATATTATATACACACACACAGATATATGAAGGGAGGTCCCGTACATCTCCATATACACAGTATATATTATATACACACAGATATATGAAGGGAGGTCCCGTACATCTCCATATACACAGTATATATTATATACACACAGATATATGAAGGGAGGTCCCGTACATCTCCATATACACAGTATATATTATATACACACAGATATATGAAGGGAGGTCCCGTACATCTCCATATATACAGAATATCGGAGGACGTTCCCGGCAGGACGGGGTGGATGGTTGCACACACACAACCCAGGATTCCTGACATCTCCATATATAGAGAGAAGAGTCAGTCCGGGGGAGGGGGTGAACATTATAATCATTGCTATTACAACACTTTCCAGACCTCATTCCAGACGTGGTGTAGTAGTCACTAGGAGGAGAAGGAGGGAGCATACATTACATCCTAGGAGCCCACACCCAACTCACTGCACCCTATGTGACCCAGAACATATATCCATCCATAAAATCTATGTCTTGGAGTCCATTGAGAGACACGGCTGGGTTATACTGCCGTCTACAGGAGAATGTGGCATTGGCAACCAGTAACATCATCAGCCAGCCCCATGTATAACCCCTTCTCTACCCAGCATGCCTCAGTTTGGAGGTAAAGGTCATGAATCTAAGTCCAGAGAGGTGTCCCTCAATGATCTCCAAGAAAAGGATTTTGCAGTAAAAAAAAAAAAAATCTCTGGACCCCGACAACACGACCAAAAGGAAGAACACTGAGGGTAAATCTGATGCCCCAGACCAGGATGGAGAAAATCACCCCGGAGGTGCTGCCCAACCCGAGTGAGAAGCTATAGCAACCAGAACCCACCAAAACAGGGGAAAGGACAGAAAATTCACACGCAGTAAGAAAAGGAACCACAACGAAGCGTGGTCAACAGAACATCCCAGAGGAGGAACACTTTCCAAAGAGAACCCAGCACAAAATAAAACAGTTCCAGGTCTACATAGAAGGCCCGAGGCCCAAACCCTTATGGTCAAGGAGCTAAAACTTTGACTAAAGTACGTTGCCAAGCCAGACAACCAACCTCAATGGGAGGTACACCAGAGAGTGTACAGCATCAGCACAATCCAAAAGCCCATAATAGCGTGTAGATAACTCTGAACCTACCAAGAAATTCAAGGGTTCAATCCCACATGACAGAGCGAAGAGGGTGCATAGAAGACATTGCCACCAGGGTAGACAGGTATAAAAATTAGGCATCAGCCCCAGACATGAGAGACAGAGACCACCACCAGGCACGAAAAATTAAACATCTTTTCTGATCACCTCTAGGTGACACTAGGGGCTGCAGAGGAATGCTGTGGAGTCTAACAAACCTCAGAGAAGCATCAGCAGGCGTGACACGAGGGACGACAGGTATTTTAGCTGAAAGCCCAAGGCACAGCCCATAGATGGATCAATTTTCTTTCCTGCAACCAAGGGTCACAGTCAGTGTTGATGGGGGAATCCTGCCCACAGCGCTATTGTGTTCTTCCATGGGGAGGGGGGAGCCACCCCTGCCGGGAGAACACAGGGATTATATGGGGAGGGGGGAGCCACCCCTGCCGGGAGAACACAGGGATTATATGGGGAGGGGGGAGCCTTCCCTGCCGGGAGAACACAGGGATTATATGGGGAGGGGGGAGCCGCCCCTGCCGGGAGAACACAGGGATTATATGGGGAGGGGGGAGCCGCCCCTGCCGGGAGAACACAGGGATTATATGGGGAGGGGGGAGCCGCCCCTGCCGGGAGAACACAGGGATTATATGGGGAGGGGGGAGCCGCCCCTGCCGGGAGAACACAGGGATTATATGGGGAGGGAGGAGCCGCCCCTGCCGGGAGAACACAGGGATTATATGGGGAGGGGGGAGCCTTCCCTGCCGGGAGAACACAGGGATTATATGGGGAGGGGGGAGCCACCCCTGCCGGGAGAACACAGGGATTATATGGGGAAGGGGGAGCCACCCCTGCCGGGAGAACACAGGGATTATATGGGGAGGGGGGAGCCGCCCCTGCCGGGAGAACACAGGGATTATATGGGGAGGGGGGAGCCGCCCCTGCCGGGAGAACACAGGGATTATATGGGGAAGGGGAAGCCACCCCTGCCGGGAGAACACAGGGATTATATGGGGAGGGGGGAGCCGCCCCTGCCGGGAGAACACAGGGATTATATGGGGAGGGGGGAGCCGCCCCTGCCGGGAGAACACAGGGATTATATGGGGAGGGGGGAGCCACCCCTGCCGGGAGAACACAGGGATTATATGGGGAGGGGGGAGCCGCCCCTGCCGGGAGAACACAGGGATTATATGGGGAGGGGGGAGCCGCCCCTGCCGGGAGAACACAGGGATTATATGGGGAGGGGGGAGCCACCCCTGCCGGGAGAACACAGGGATTATATGGGGAGGGGGGAGCCTTCCCTGCCGGGAGAACACAGGGATTATATGGGGAGGGGGGAGCCACCCCTGCCGGGAGAACACAGGGATTATATGGGGAGGGGGGAGCCACCCCTGCCGGGAGAACACAGGGATTATATGGGGAGGGGGGAGCCTTCCCTGCCGGGAGAACACAGGGATTATATGGGGAGGGGGGAGCCTTCCCTGCCGGGAGAACACAGGGATTATATGGGGAGGGGGGAGCCACCCCTGCCGGGAGAACACAGGGATTATATGGGGAGGGGGGAGCCTTCCCTGCCGGGAGAACACAGGGATTATATGGGGAGGGGGGAGCCTTCCCTGCCGGGAGAACACAGGGATTATATGGAGAGGGGGGAGCCTTCCCTGCCGGGAGAACACAGGGATTATATGGGGAGGGGGGAGCCGCCCCTGCCAGGAGAACACAGGGATTATATGGGGAGGGGGGAGCCGCCCCTGCCGGGAGAACACAGGGATTATATGGGGAGGGGGGAGCCACCCCTGCCGGGAGAACACAGGGATAATATGGGGAGGGGGGAGCCACCCCTGCCGGGAGAACACAGGGATTATATGGGGAGGGGGGAGCCACCCCTGCCGGGAGAACACAGGGATTATATGGGGACGGGGGAGCCACCCCTGCCGGGAGAACACAGGGATAATATGGGGAGGGGGAGCCACCCCTGCCGGGAGAACACAGGGATTATATGGGGAAGGGGGAGCCACCCCTGCCGGGAGAACACAGGGATTATATGGGGAGGGGGGAGCCACCCCTGCCGGGAGAACACAGGGATAATATGGGGAGGGGGGAGCCACCCCTGCCGGGAGAACACAGGGATTATATATGGGGAGGGCGGAGTCACCCCTGCCGGGAGAACACAGGGATTATATATGGGGAGGGGGGAGCCACCCCTGCCGGGAGAACACAGGGATTATATGGGGAGGGGGGAGCCACCCCTGCCGGGAGAACACAGGGATTATATATGGGATGGGGGGAGCCACCCCTGCAGGGAGAACACAGGGTTGATATATGGGGAGGGGGGACCCACTCCTGCAGGGAGAACACAGGGATTATATGGGGAGGGGGGGAGTCACCCCTGGCGGGAGAACACAGAGACTATATGGGGAGGGGGGAGTCACCCCTGCCGGGAGAACACAGGGATATTATGTATGGGGAGGGGGAGCCACCCCTACCGGGAGAACACAGGGATATTATGTATAGGGAGGGGGGAGCCACCCCTACCTGGAGAACACAGGGATATTTTATATGGGGAGGGGGGAGCCACTCCTACCAGGAGAACACAGGGATATTATGTATAGGGAGGGGGGAGCCACCCCTACCTGGAGAACACAGGGATATTTTATATGGGGAGGGGGGAGCCACCCCTGCCGGTAGAACACAGGGTTTATATATGGGGAGGGGGGAGCCACCCCTGCCGGGAGAACACAGGGGTTATATGGGGAGGGGGGAGCCACCCCTGCAGGGAGAACACAGGGATTATATGGGGAGGGGGGAGCCACCCTTGCCAGGAGAACACTTGGATTATATGGGAAGGGGGGGAATCACCCCTACTGGGAGAACACAGGGATTATATATGAGGAGAGGGGAGCCACCCCTGCCGGGAGAACACAGGGATATTTTATATGGGGAGGGGGGAGCCACCCCTGCCGGGAGAACACAGGGATTATATATGGGGAGCCACCCCTGCCGGGAGAACACAGGGATTATATATGGGGAGCCACCCCTGCCGGGAGAACACAGGGATTATATGGGGGGGGAGTCACCCCTGCCGGGAGAACACAAAAAAGATTATATGGGGAGGGGGGAGCCACCCCTACCGGGAGAACACAGGGATATTATGTATGGGGAGGGGGAGCCATCCCTACCGGGAGAACACAGGGATATTAAGTATGGGGAGGGGGGAGCCACCCCTACCGGGAGAACACAAGGATATTATGTATAGGGAGGGGGGAGCCACCCCCACCAGGAGAACACAGGGATATTTTATATGGGGAGGGGGGAGCCACCCCTACCGGGAGAACACAGGGATTATATAGGGAGGGGGGATCCACCCCTGCCAGGAGAACACAGGGATTATATGGGGAGGGGGGGCCACCCCTGACGGGAGAACAGGGATTATTTATGGGGAGCCACCCCTGCCAGGAGAACACATGGATTATATGGGGAGGGGGGCCACCCCTGCCGGGAGAACAGGGATTATTTATGGGGAAGAGGGGGAGCCACCCCTGCCAGGAGAACACATGGATTATATGGGGAGGGGGGCCACCCCTGCCGGGAGAACAGGGATTATTTATGGGGAAGAGGGGGAGCCACCCCTGCCAGGAGAACACATGGATTATATGGGGAGAAGGGAATCACCCCTGCCGGGAGAACACAGGGATTATATATGAGAGGGGAGCCACCCCTGCCGGGAGAACACAGGGATATTATATATGGGGAGGGGGGAGCCACCCCTGCCGGGAGAACACAGGGATTATATGGGGAGGGGGGAGCCACCCCTACTGGGAGAACACAGGGATTATATGGGGAGGGGGGAGCCACCCCTACCGGGAGAACACAGGGATTATATGGGGAGGGGGGAGCCACCCCTACCTGGAGAACACAGGGATTATATGGGGAGGGGGGAACCACCCCTGCCAGGAGAACACATGGATTATATGGGGAGAAGGGAATCACCCCTGCCGGGAGAACACAGGGATTATATATGAGAGGGGAGCCACCCCTGCCGGGAGAACACAGGGATATTATATATGGGGAGGGGGGAGCCACCCCTGCCGGGAGAACACAGGGATTATATGGGGAGGGGGGAGCCACCCCTGCCGGGAGAACACAGGGATTATATGGGGAGGGGGGGAGCCACCCCTACCGGGAGAACACAGGGATTATATGGGGAGGGGGGAACCACCCCTACCTGGAGAACACAGGGATATTATATATTGGGAGGGGGAGCCACTGCTAGAAATAAAAATCGCATGCCAAAAGTCAATCCATCTATGGGCAGGCTGATTGTGTCCAAATCAATCCATTGACCGACTTGGGTACAATCAGTCTGCCCATAGATGGTTCGAATCACGGCCAGTCCCTACTGAACCGGGCGAGATTTGATCCATCTATGGCAAGCTTAATTGCATTTTCCTGAATAAGGTCAGGAAAAGGGAAGGTATTTGGAAGACCTACCACAGAATTTCCCAGTGAAGAGGTCCCACAAAGTCCTTTACACATACTCTGCCTCCTGTAGAGTACCTACAGCAGGAAGGCAAGGTGTTCTGCCTGCTGACATTTCAGGGGGGGGGGGGGTGTACAGGGACCTCTAGCAAAATTTCCATTTTGCAGAGGACCCGCACAGGAAGGTCAAAAGATAGACTCTGCAGAGGAAGACTCAATGAAGAAGACGATATAAATATAGAATAAAAGGGAACAAGGGGAGTATATTATATTGTACAGGGAGGGAATGGTGTGTATACTGGGGGTGGGATGGTGTGTATACTAGAGGGCGGGAAGGTGTATATACTGAGGGGTAGGATGGTATGTACAATGGGGATGGTATGTACACTGGAGAGGTGGGATGGTATGTACTATGGGGGGATGAGCAAGCACCCGACCTTGGTGTGAAACATGTACGCCACAGGTGTCAAACCCAAGGCCCGCAGGCCAAATCCGGCCCTCTAGGCCATTTCATGTGGCCCTTCCACCTCTCCTGCAGCTGCAGGAGAGCTCCAGCCGCCCTCTGGTCCTCCTCCAGACCCTTGATTTTTGCTTTCAAGCAATGCATCCAGCTTCTTCCCAGCAGCAGCATAAGGAAAGGGTGGTGCACTGTGATGTAAGGTAGAGTGGGGGACTCAACTTCTGATGGTAGGGGGGGGGGGCTCTTGACATCTAATGAATGGGGAGGGGATGCGCTGGACATCTAATCTTACAGATACAACTGGCCCCGCAATCATTATGCTGATGCGGCCCAATGAAATTGAGTTTGACAGCCCTGATGTAAGCTGATAACTGTAGTTCACCTTTGTATCTGGCACTTGAATAAACTGCATAGGAGTGCGACCATCCAGACTTCTTTTTTTCTACACTGGGGGGGGTGGGATGGTGTGTATAATGGGGGGAGGTTGGTTGGTGTGCACTCAATGGAGATGGTGTGTCAATCAGGATTACACAGTGACGGGTCAGCTGACCATTGATACGATGGAATGTCAGATATCCCAGCCATGTACAATGAGCACACAGCCTTCCTAGGACCCCATACTTCACACAGCAGAGCTGGCCCCAGTGACAGGGTAGAACCAAGCACGATTTCACTCTTTAGTCCTTCATACCCTATACAGGTTCTCACTCTTCTCCCACACAGATGGTTATCCTAACTATAGAGTTTATCTTGGCTGCTTCTTGTGTGAATCAGAACGGCCAACGAGGGAGAACGCTCCAAAAAAAGAAATATCCGCGCAGAACGAAAGAGAAAAGTATTACGATAAAAAGACGATTCGTGGACTGTGTCAGTCATGGATGGGTGTAGAAGGTGTGGACTGTGTCAGACGTGGAGGGATGTAGAAGGTGTGGACTGTGTCAGACGTGGAGGGGTGTAGAAGGTGTGGACTGTGTCAGACGTGGAGGGGTGTAGAAGGTGTGGACTGTGTCAGATGTGGAGGGGTGTAGAAGGTGTGGACTGTGTCAGACATGGATGGGTGTAGAAGGTGTGGACTGTGTCAGATGTGGAGGGGTGTAGAAGGTGTGGACTGTGTCAGACATGGAGGGGTGTAGAAGGTGTGGACTGTGTCAGACATGGATGGGTGTAGAAGGTGTGGACTGTGTCAGACGTGGAGGGGTGTAGAAGGTGTGGACTGTGTCAGACGTGGAGGGATGTAGAAGGTGTGGACTGTGTCAGACATGGAGGGATGTAGAAGGTGTGGACTGTGTCAGACATGGATGGGTGTAGAAGGTGTGGACTGTGTCAGACGTGGAGGGATGTAGAAGGTGTGGACTGTGTCAGACGTGGATGGATGTAGAAGGTGTGGACTGTGTCAGACATGGATGGGTGTAGAAGGTGTGGACTGTGTCAGACATGGATGGGTGTAGAAGGTGTGGACTGTGTCAGACATGGATGGGTGTAGAAGGTGTGGACTGTGTCAGACGTGGAGGGATGTAGAAGGTGTGGACTGTGTCAGACGTGGAGGGATGTAGAAGGTGTGGACTGTGTCAGACATGGAGGGATGTAGAAGGTGTGGACTGTGTCAGACATGGATGGATGTAGAAGGTGTGGACTGTGTCAGACATGGAGGGGTGTAGAAGGAGTGGACTGTGTCAGACATGGAGGGATGTAGAAGGTGTGGACTGTGTCAGACATGGAGGGATGTAGAAGGTGTGGACTGTGTCAGATGTGGAGGGATGTAGAAGGTGTGGACTGTGTCAGACATGGATGGATGTAGAAGGTGTGGACTGTGTCAGACGTGGAGGGGTGTAGAAGGAGTGGACTGTGTCAGACGTGGATGGGTGTAGAAGGTGTGGACTGTGTCAGACGTGGATGGGTGTAGAAGGTGTGGACTGTGTCAGACATGGATGGGTGTAGAAGGTGTGGACTGTGTCAGACATGGAGGGGTGTAGAAGGTGTGGACTGTGTCAGACGTGGATGGATGTAGAAGGTGTGGACTGTGTCAGACGTGGATGGGTGTAGAAGGTGTGGACTGTGTCAGACATGGATGGGTGTAGAAGGTGTGGACTGTGTCAGACATGGAGGGGTGTAGAAGGTGTGGACTGTGTCAGACATGGATGGGTGTAGAAGGAGTGGACTGTGTCAGACGTGGAGGGGTGTAGAAGGTGTGGACTGTGTCAGACGTGGAGGGGTGTAGAAGGTGTGGACTGTGTCAGACATGGATGGATGTAGAAGGTGTGGACTGTGTCAGACATGGATGGGTGTAGAAGGAGTGGACTGTGTCAGACGTGGAGGGGTGTAGAAGGTGTGGACTGTGTCAGACATGGAGGGGTGTAGAAGGTGTGGACTGTGTCAGACGTGGAGGGGTGTAGAAGGTGTGGACTGTGTCAGACATGGATGGGTGTAGAAGGAGTGGACTGTGTCAGACATGGAGGGGTGTAGAAGGTGTGGACTGTGTCAGACATGGAGGGGTGTAGAAGGTGTGGACTGTGTCAGACGTGGAGGGGTGTAGAAGGTGTGTGGACTGTGTCAGACGTGGAGGGATGTAGAAGGTGTGGACTGTGTCAGACGTGGAGGGGTGTAGAAGGTGTGTGGACTGTGTCAGACGTGGAGGGATGTAGAAGGTGTGGACTGTGTCAGACATGGATGGGTGTAGAAGGTGTGGACTGTGTCAGACGTGGAGGGATGTAGAAGGTGTGGACTGTGTCAGACATGGATGGATGTAGAAGGTGTGGACTGTGTCAGACATGGAGGGATGTAGAAGGTGTGGACTGTGTCAGACATGGATGTGTGTGGACTGTGACAGACGTGGAGGGATGTAGAAGGTGTGGACTGTGTCAGACGTGGAGGGATGTAGAAGGTGTGGACTGTGTCAGACGTGGAGGGATGTAGAAGGTGTGGACTGTGTCAGACATGGATGTGTGTGGACTGTGACAGACGTGGAGGGATGTAGAAGGTGTGGACTGTGTCAGACGTGGAGGGATGTAGAAGGTGTGGACTGTGTCAGACGTGGAGGGATGTAGAAGGTGTGGACTGTGTCAGACATGGATGTGTGTGGACTGTGTCAGACGTGGAGGGATGTAGAAGGTGTGGACTGTGTCAGACGTGGATGTGTGTGGACTGTGACAGACGTGGAGGGATGTAGAAGGTGTGGACTGTGTCAGACGTGGAGGGATGTAGAAGGTGTGGACTGTGTCAGACATGGATGTGTGTGGACTGTGTCAGACGTGGAGGGATGTAGAAGGTGTGGACTGTGTCAGACGTGGAGGGATGTAGAAGGTGTGGACTGTGTCAGACGTGGAGGGATGTAGAAGGTGTGGACTGTGTCAGACGTGGAGGGATGTAGAAGGTGTGGACTGTGTCAGACGTGGAGGGATGTAGAAGGTGTGGACTGTGTCAGACGTGGAGGGATGTAGAAGGTGTGGACTGTGTCAGACATGGATGTGTGTGGACTGTGACAGACGTGGAGGGATGTAGAAGGTGTGGACTTTGTCAGACGTGGAGGGATGTAGAAGGTGTGGACTGTGTCAGACGTGGAGGGATGTAGAAGGTGTGGACTGTGTCAGACGTGGAGGGATGTAGAAGGTGTGGACTGTGTCAGACGTGGAGGGATGTAGAAGGTGTGGACTGTGTCAGACGTGGAGGGATGTAGAAGGTGTGGACTGTGTCAGACGTGGAGGGATGTAGAAGGTGTGGACTGTGTCAGACGTGGAGGGATGTAGAAGGTGTGGACTGTGTCAGACGTGGAGGGATGTAGAAGGTGTGGACTGTGTCAGACGTGGAGGGATGTAGAAGGTGTGGACTGTGTCAGACGTGGAGGGATGTAGAAGGTGTGGACTGTGTCAGACGTGGAGGGATGTAGAAGGTGTGGACTGTGTCAGACGTGGAGGGATGTAGAAGGTGTGGACTGTGTCAGACATGGAGGGGTGTAGAAGGTGTGGACTGTGTCAGACATGGAGGGATGTAGAAGGCGTGGACTGTGTCAGACGTGGAGGGATGTAGAAGGTGTGGACTGTGTCAGACGTGGAGGGATGTAGAAGGTGTGGACTGTGTCAGACATGGATGGATGTAGAAGTTGTGGACTGTGTCAGACGTGGAGGGATGTAGAAGGTGTGGACTGTGTCAGACGTGGAGGGGTGTAGAAGGTGTGGACTGTGTCAGACATGGAGGGGTGTAGAAGGTGTGGACTGTGTCAGACATGGAGGGATGTAGAAGGCGTGGACTGTGTCAGACGTGGAGGGATGTAGAAGGTGTGGACTGTGTCAGACATGGAGGGATGTAGAAGGTGTGGACTGTGTCAGACATGGAGGGATGTAGAAGGTGTGGACTGTGTCAGACATGGAGGGATGTAGAAGGCGTGGACTGTGTCAGACATGGAGGGATGTAGAAGGTGTGGACTGTGTCAGACGTGGATGGATGTAGAAGGTGTGGACTGTGTCAGACGTGGAGGGATGTAGAAGGTGTGGACTGTGTCAGACGTGGAGGGATGTAGAAGGTGTGGACTGTGTCAGACGTGGAGGGATGTAGAAGGTGTGGACTGTGTCAGACGTGGAGGGATGTAGAAGGTGTGGACTGTGTCAGACATGGAGGGATGTAGAAGGTGTGGACTGTGTCAGACATGGAGGGATGTAGAAGGTGTGGACTGTATCAGACATGGAGGGATGTAGAAGGTGTGGACTGTGTCAGACATGGAGGGATGTAGAAGGTGTGGACTGTGTCAGACATGGATGTAGAAGTTAAATACACACCCCGGCTGCTCTGTCCGTGTTATAAGGTGTACACTCCGGGTGGAATACACACGTTGCCTGCTCCGTCAGTGTGGTCTGTGATGCCGTATCGGAGACTGGATAGAACAGACATCCTGTAAAATATTTTTACTCTTTGCTGGGGGGGGAAAGAGGAAGGACACAGCACACAGATAATAAAACCACAAAGGACATCGACTCCGGGGAGCCACCACATGGGTGAATCAGCAGAACGCAGCCCCCTGAACTGGGCAGAGATATTGACAGGACTGCGACGTATAGAAATCCTATGATAGACAGACATATCACCATCCTTTACCATTCCCATCCCCCGTATAGAGATGGGATCACCCCCTGTACCATTACAGATGGACAGATCAACCCCATACACAATCATGACTCTGAATTTATTGGGTCAGACCCACCAAAGGTGTTTTTTTTTATTTATAGATGGAGCAGTAATGCCTTGTACGCACGATCTGACTTTTTTCATCGGAAATTCCGATCGTGTATGGGCCCCATCGGACTTTTTTCCATCGGTGTTTAGAAATAGAACATGTTTTAAATTTTTCAGATGGAAAAAAAAAACGATAGGAAATCCCTATCGTCTGTGTGGAACTCCATCGGATAAAAAAACCCACGCATGCTCAGAATCAAGTCGACGCATGCTCGGAAGCATTGAACTTAATTTTTCTCGGCTCGTCGTAGTGTTGCACGGTCGGAATTTAGTCTGACAGTGTGTATGCAAGACAGCTTGAACGGAATTCCGATGAAAAATTCCATCGGATTTTAGACCATCGGATACTCCGATCGTGTGTACAGGGCATAAGTCTTGAACACCAACAGTGAGATCTCCCAGTCATTATCATCGATGTCCGATCTACCTGGGAGTCATCGTTTGAGATCCCCACAGCTGAGCTGACCGGAAGGCTGCTCTCTGCACCTCTCCAAGTCATCAGCTGAGATCTGTATGCAGAGGGAAGGCCATTCTCTGCACCTTTACCAGTCATTGGCTGAGATCTGGTCAGGTCAGCAGAGGGAAGGCCATTCTCTGCACCTTTACCAGTCATTGGCTGAGATCTGGTCAGTATGCAGAGGGAAGGCCATTCTCTGCACCTTTACCAGTCATTGGCTGAGATCTGGTCAGTATGCAGAGGGAAGGCCATTCTCTGCACCTTTACCAGTCATTGGCTGAGATCTGGTCAGGTCAGCAGAGGGAAGGCCATTCTCTGCTCCTTTACCAGTCATTGGCTGAGATCTGGTCAGTATGCAGAGGGAAGGCCATTCTCTGCACCTTTACCAGTCATTGGCTGAGATCTGGTCAGGTCAGCAGAGGGAAGGCCATTCTCTGCTCCTTTACCAGTCATTGGCTGAGATCTGGTCAGTATGCAGAGGGAAGGCCATTCTCTGCACCTTTACCAGTCATTGGCTGAGATCTGGTCAGGTCAGCAGAGGGAAGGCCATTCTCTGCTCCTTTACCAGTCATTGGCTGAGATCTGGTCAGTATGCAGAGGGAAGGCCATTCTCTGCACCTTTACCAGTCATTGGCTGAGATCTGGTCAGGTCAGCAGAGGGAAGGCCATTCTCTGCACCTTTACCAGTCATTGGCTGAGATCTGGTCAGTATGCAGAGGGAAGGCCATTCTCTGCACCTTTACCAGTCATTGGCTGAGATCTGGTCAGTATGCAGAGGGAAGGCCATTCTCTGCACCTTTACCAGTCATTGGCTGAGATCTGGTCAGTATGCAGAGGGAAGGCCATTCTCTGCACCTTTACCAGTCATTGGCTGAGATCTGGTCAGGTCAGCAGAGGGAAGGCCATTCTCTGCTCCTTTACCAGTCATTGGCTGAGATCTGGTCAGTATGCAGAGGGAAGGCCATTCTCTGCTCCTTTACCAGTCATTGGCTGAGATCTGGTCAGTATGCAGAGGGAAGGCCATTCTCTGCTCCTTTACCAGTCATTGGCTGAGATCTGGTCAGTATGCAGAGGGAAGGCCATTCTCTGCACCACTGCAGAGACAACAGCTAAGATTAAGGGTCAGGTTAGAAGGAAGGCCACTTTCTGCTCCTCTCCAAGTCAATGGCTGAGATCCGGTCAGATCAGCAGAGAGAAATCTGTTCTCTACTCCTCATCCAGTCATCAGCTAAGATCCGGTATTTCTAGCCTCTCCCGCACCTGACACAAAGCATCACCCCGGGGCACGCATTCTGCTCCAGTCACACCCGCACTCAATAGTGAGCTTCAGGTATTCACAAAGTGTACGAGGAAAGTGACTGGAGCAGAATGAGCACAAAACAGGCGTATCCTGAGGTATGTAATCATATACGTCACCCCAGACACTTCTATATCTACTGATTGTTCAGGATGAACTCTCCAGAGATCCGATCCTCCACCAGATCACAACACCACTAAGTATATAGAGTGCGCACAATCCACACAGCTGATGGTCACTGAAACCACAATGGGAGAGGGGGAACCGAGACCGAGACAAGGGAAGGGAGAGGGGGAACCGAGGGAAGGGAAGGGAGAGGGGGAACCGAGACCGAGACAAGGGAAGGGAGAGGGGGAACCGAGACCGAGACAAGGGAAGGGAGAGGGGGAACCGAGACCGAGACAAGGGAAGGGAGAGGGGGAACCGAGACCGAGACAAGGGAAGGGAGAGGGGGAACCGAGACAAGGGAAGGGAGAGGCGGGTACGGACAGGAGGGAAGGGAGAGGCGGGTACGGACAGGAGGGAAGGGAGAGGCGGGTACGGACAGGAGGGAAGGGAGAGGCGGGTACGGACAGGAGGGAAGGGAGAGGGGGGTACGGACAGGAAGGAAGGAAGGAAGAGGGGGGTACGGACAGGAGGGAAGGAAGGAAGGAAGGAAGGAAGGAAGGAAGAGGGGGGTACGGACAGGAGGGAAGGAAGGAAGGAAGGAAGGAAGGAAGGAAGAGGGGGGTACGGACAGGAGGGAAGGAAGGAAGGAAGAGGGGGGTACGGACAGGAGGGAAGGAAGGAAGGAAGGAAGGAAGGAAGAGGGGGGTACGGACAGGAGGGAAGGAAGGAAGGAAGGAAGGAAGAGGGGGGTACGGACAGGAGGGAAGGAAGGAAGGAAGGAAGGAAGAGGGGGGTACGGACAGGAGGGAAGGAAGGAAGGAAGAGGGGGGTACGGACAGGAGGGAAGGAAGGAAGGAAGGAAGAGGGGGGTACGGACAGGAGGGAAGGAAGGAAGGAAGGAAGGAAGGAAGGAAGAGGGGGGTACGGACAGGAGGGAAGGAAGGAAGGAAGGAAGGAAGAGGGGGGTACGGACAGGAGGGAAGGAAGGAAGAAAGAGGGGGGTACGGACAGGAGGGAAGGAAGGAAGGAAGAAAGAGGGGGGTACGGACAGGAGGGAAGGAAGGAAGAAAGAGGGGGGTACGGACAGGAGGGAAGGAAGGAAGAGGGGGGTACGGACAGGAGGGAAGGAAGGAAAAGGGGGGTACGGACAGGAGGGAAGGAAGGAAGGAAAAGGGGGGTACGGACAGGAGGGAAGGAAGGAAGGAAGGAAGAGGGGGGTACGGACAGGAGGGAAGGAAGGAAGAGGGGGGTACGGACAGGAGGGAAGGAAGGAAGAGGGGGGTACGGACAGGAGGGAAGGAAGGAAGGAAGAAAGAGGGGGGTACGGACAGGAGGGAAGGAAGGAAGGAAGAAAGAGGGGGGTACGGACAGGAGGGAAGGAAGGAAGAAAGAGGGGGGTACGGACAGGAGGGAAGGAAGGAAGGAAGGAAGAGGGGGGTACGGACAGGAGGGAAGGAAGGAAGGAAGAGGGGGGTACGGACAGGAGGGAAGGAAGGAAGGAAAAGGGGGGTACGGACAGGAGGGAAGGAAGGAAGGAAAAGGGGGGTACGGACAGGAGGGAAGGAAGGAAGAGGGGGGTACGGACAGGAGGGAAGGAAGGAAGGAAGAGGGGGGTACAGACAGGAGGGAAGGAAGGAAGGGAGAGGGGGGTACGGACAGGAGGGAAGGAAGGAAGGGAGAGGGGGGTACGGACAGGAGGGAAGGAAGGAAGGGAGAGGGGGGTACGGACAGGAGGGAAGGAAGGAAGGGAGAGGGGGGTACGGACAGGAGGGAAGGAAGGAAGGAAGGAAGGGAGAGGGGGGTACGGACAGGAGAGGGGGGTACGGACAGGAGGGAAGGAAGGGAGAGGGGGGTACGGACAGGAGGGAAGGAAGGAAGAGGGGGGTACGGACAGGAGGGAAGGAAGGAAGAGGGGGGTACGGACAGGAGGGAAGGAAGGAAGAGGGGGGTACGGACAGGAGGGAAGGAAGGAAGAGGGGGGTACGGACAGGAGGGAAGGAAGGAAGAGGGGGGTACGGACAGGAGGGAAGGAAGGAAGGAAGAGGGGGGTACGGACAGGAGGGAAGGAAGGAAGGAAGGAAGAGGGGGGTATGGACAGGAGGGAAGGAAGGAAGGAAGAGGGGGTACGGACAGGGGGGAAGGAAGGAAGGAAGGAAGAGGGGGGTACGGACAGGGGGAAGGAAGGAAGAGGGGGGTACGGACAGGAGGGAAGGAAGGGAGAGGGGGGTACGGACAGGAGGGAAGGAAGGGAGAGGGGGGTACGGACAGGAGGGAAGGAAGGGAGAGGGGGGTACGGACAGGAGGGAAGGAAGGGAGAGGGGGGTACGGACAGGAGGGAAGGAAGGGAGAGGGGGGTACGGACAGGAGGGAAGGAAGGGAGAGGGGGGTACGGACAGGAGGGAAGGAAGGGAGAGGGGGGTACGGACAGGAGGGAAGGAAGGGAGAGGGGGGTACGGACAGGAGGGAAGGAAGGGAGAGGGGGGTACAGACAGGAGGGAAGGAAGGGAGAGGGGGGTACGGACAGGAGGGAAGGAAGGGAGAGGGGGGTACGGACAGGAGGGAAGGAAGGGAGAGGGACAGAAGGACAGGTGGGAAGGAAGGGAGAGGGACAGAAGGACAGGTGAGGAGGGCAGCATGGGAGGGGGGGTTTAAGGATAGGTTAGATAGTATAAAAGGAGGATGAGGATAACAATATTGGGACCGAAATGAACGGCAGCTTGGGGGGGGGGGTACAAAGATGGGGTAATAATGAACCAGGAAAACAGAGCAATTGGGGGGGGGGGGGGGGCTAGGGAAATAGGATGGGGCACTTAGGACTGCAGAAGGGAGAAGGATAGTCCAATAGACAAGGGCGGCTCAGAGGACAGAAATGGTAGCGAAGGGAGGACAGGCCAGGAAGGACAGCAAAGAGAAGACTGCAGCCAGGAAGTGTAATAGAGGAGAGTGTGGAGGACATTGCAGGGAAAGGGGAGGCCGGGATGGGACTGTCACACAGATACATGTGCCCGTTTATATATATACACACACACACACACACTGTATACACAGCAGGGGGTGGGGAGGAAACAGTTAACAACAAGAGGATGTGTGTGAGGATGAAGCAACAGGAAGTGAGTGTGAGCGGAGTGTGTGAGGGCCGAGACATATGGATATACCGTATACTGTACTATAGAGAGAGATATGGATATCTGTGTACTATAGATATAGAAATAGGTCTATATATTGTATATATATATATATATATATATATATATATATATATTAAAAAAAAGATATATACTGTACTATAGATATACGAATATACCGTCAGAGTGTTGATGGAAGTTCCTGTGTGAGTGCAGAGATCGATTGGTTAAAATTTAGACAAGCTTTATTGGCAGAAACACATTTCAGCATTGCCAAATTGTTTGAGAAGTTTTTATGAGTTTTTACTGCGCTATAGATACGACGTATAGGTTTCCTGTATAGGGTTCTATAGACACGACGTATAGATTTCCTGTATAGGGCGATATAGACACGACGTATAGATTTCCTGTATAGGGCGATATAGACACGACGTATAGACTTCCTGTATAGGGCGCTATAGACACGACGTATAGATTTCCTGTATAGGGCGATATAGACACGACGTATAGATTTCCTGTATAGGGCGCTATAGACACGACGTATAGACTTCCTGTATAGGGCGCTATAGACACGACGTATAGACTTCCTGTATAGGGCGCTATAGACACGACGTATAGACTTCCTGTATAGGAAGCTATAGACACGACGTATAGACTTCCTGTATAGGAAGCTATAGACACGACGTATAGACTTCCTGTATAGGAAGCTATAGACACGACGTATAGATTTCCTGTATAGGGCGCTATAGACACGACGTATAGATTTCCTGTATAGGGCGATATAGACATGACGTATAGATTTCCTGTATAGGGCGATATAGACACGACGTACAGATTTCCTTATAGGGCGCTATAGACACGACGTATAGATTCCCTGTATAGGGCGATATAGACACGACGTATAGATTCCCTGTATAGGGCGTAGGGCTGGGCGATTTCCCCCCCCCCCAAAAAAATCTGCGATTTTTTTATAAGAAACTCGATTTACGATTCGATTTTTTTTAAATTATATTAATTAAAGTGCATCAACAAAGAAAATTGCAAAGGCAAACCCTTTCTCTAACTGCAAAGTCAGTGCAACAAAGATTGTTAAACATCCAAATTATTAATACTGTATTTGGATTTAGCTAATAAAACAACAAAAAATCTTGAGGTTACTCTTAGTTGAATTGAACTGTGCCCGTGCCCCACTGTGCCCGTGCCTCACTGTGCCCAATGTCTCACTGTGCCCATTCTTCACTGTGCCCGTACCCGATGCAGATTTTCATGGGATACGGATTTTTCTGCTACACCGGCAGCCATTCCAGTATTCAAAAGCCGCGCCTCCTCCTCGTCTGTGATAGGCGGAACACTCAATTTCCCAGCATTCAGTGTTCCGCCTATCATGGACATCCTCTCATTCTCATAACACAGACGAGGATGAGAGGATGTCCGTGATAGGCTGAACACTGCCTGCTGTGAAATTGAGTGTTCCGCCTATCACAGACGACGAGGACTCGGGAGGCGCGGCTTTTGAACACTGCAATGGCCTCCGTCTGTCTGCATGACACACTGATCAGGTAGGCAGACGGCGGCTTGCGGTTAGTTGGTGTTACATTACATCTACTCGTGGCGGCTGCGGCGAGTAGATATAATTGGGGTAACGCCACCCAGTGCCATTCCGGATACGCCCCCCGCAGCCCTGCTACGGAAACTTTGAAGGAAAAAAAAAAAAAATCTAAAAAAATCGATTTTCTTCAAATCTGAATCGATTTGAACTCAAAACTCGATTCAAGATTAAAATCGATTTTTTTTCCCAGCCCTAATAGGGCGCTATAGACACGACGTATAGATTTCCTGTATAGGGCGCTATAGACACGACGTATAGACTTCCTGTATAGGAAGCTATAGACACGACGTATAGATTTCCTGTATAGGGCGCTATAGACACGACGTATAGACTTCCTGTATAGGGCGCTATAGACACGACGTATAGATTTCCTGTATAGGGCGATATAGACACGACGTATAGACTTCCTGTATAGGAAGCTATAGACACGACGTATAGATTTCCTGTATAGGGCGCTATAGACACGACGTATAGACTTCCTGTATAGGGCGCTATAGACACGACGTATAGATTTCCTGTATAGGGCGCTATAGACACGACGTATAGACTTCCTGTATAGGGCGCTATAGACACGACGTATAGACTTCCTGTATAGGGCGCTATAGACACGACGTATAGACTTCCTGTATAGGGCGCTATAGACACGACGTATAGACTTCCTGTATAGGGCGCTATAGACACGACGTATAGATTTCCTGTATAGGGCGCTATAGACACGACGTATAGACTTCCTGTATAGGGCGCTATAGACACGACGTATAGACTTCCTGTATAGGGCGCTATAGACACGACGTATAGATTTCCTGTATAGGGCGCTATAGACACGACGTATAGACTTCCTGTATAGGGCGCTATAGACACGACGTATAGACTTCCTGTATAGGGCGCTATAGACACGACGTATAGACTTCCTGTATAGGGCGCTATAGACACGACGTATAGATTTCCTGTATAGGGCGCTATAGACACGACGTATAGACTTCCTGTATAGGGCGCTATAGACACGACGTATAGATTTCCTGTATAGGGCGCTATAGACACGACGTATAGACTTCCTGTATAGGGCGCTATAGACACGACGTATAGATTTCCTGTATAGGGCGCTATAGACACGACGTATAGACTTCCTGTATAGGGCGCTATAGACACGACGTATAGACTTCCTGTATAGGGCGCTATAGACACGACGTATAGACTTCCTGTATAGGGCGCTATAGACACGACGTATAGATTTCCTGTATAGGGCGCTATAGACACGACGTATAGACTTCCTGTATAGGGCGCTATAGACACGACGTATAGATTTCCTGTATAGGGCGCTATAGACACGACGTATAGACTTCCTGTATAGGGCGCTATAGACACGACGTATAGATTTCCTGTATAGGGCGATATAGACACGACGTATAGACTTCCTGTATAGGAAGCTATAGACACGACGTATAGATTTCCTGTATAGGGCGCTATAGACACGACGTATAGACTTCCTGTATAGGGCGCTATAGACACGACGTATAGATTTCCTGTATAGGGCGCTATAGACACGACGTATAGACTTCCTGTATAGGGCGCTATAGACACGACGTATAGACTTCCTGTATAGGGCGCTATAGACACGACGTATAGACTTCCTGTATAGGGCTCTATAGACACGACGTATAGATTTCCTGTATAGGGCGCTATAGACACGACGTATAGATTTCCTGTATAGGGCGCTATAGACACGACGTATAGACTTCCTGTATAGGGCGCTATAGACACGACGTATAGACTTCCTGTATAGGGCGCTATAGACACGACGTATAGATTTCCTGTATAGGGCGCTATAGACACGACGTATAGACTTCCTGTATAGGGCGCTATAGACACGACGTATAGACTTCCTGTATAGGGCGCTATAGACACGACGTATAGATTTCCTGTATAGGGCGCTATAGACACGACGTATAGATTTCCTGTATAGGGCGCTATAGACACGACGTATAGACTTCCTGTATAGGGCGCTATAGACACGACGTATAGATTTCCTGTATAGGGCGCTATAGACACGACGTATAGACTTCCTGTATAGGGCGCTATAGACACGACGTATAGACTTCCTGTATAGGGCGCTATAGACACGACGTATAGACTTCCTGTATAGGGCGCTATAGACACGACGTATAGATTTCCTGTATAGGGCGCTATAGACACGACGTATAGACTTCCTGTATAGGGCGCTATAGACACGACGTATAGATTTCCTGTATAGGGCGCTATAGACACGACGTATAGACTTCCTGTATAGGGCGCTATAGACACGACGTATAGATTTCCTGTATAGGGCGCTATAGACACGACGTATAGATTTCCTGTATAGGGCGCTATAGACACGACGTATAGATTTCCTGTATAGGGCGCTATAGACACGACGTATAGATTTCCTGTATAGGGCGCTATAGACACGACGTATAGACTTCCTGTATAGGGCGCTATAGACACGACGTATAGACTTCCTGTATAGGGCGCTATAGACACGACGTATAGACTTCCTGTATAGGGCGCTATAGACACGACGTATAGATTTCCTGTATAGGGCGCTATAGACACGACGTATAGACTTCCTGTATAGGGCGCTATAGACACGACGTATAGATTTCCTGTATAGGGCGCTATAGACACGACGTATAGACTTCCTGTATAGGGCGCTATAGACACGACGTATAGACTTCCTGTATAGGGCGCTATAGACACGACGTATAGACTTCCTGTATAGGGCGCTATAGACACGACGTATAGATTTCCTGTATAGGGCGCTATAGACACGACGTATAGATTTCCTGTATAGGGCGCTATAGACACGACGTATAGATTTCCTGTATAGGGCGCTATAGACACGACGTATAGACTTCCTGTATAGGGCGCTATAGACACGACGTATAGACTTCCTGTATAGGGCGCTATAGACACGACGTATAGACTTCCTGTATAGGGCGCTATAGACACGACGTATAGATTTCCTGTATAGGGCGCTATAGACACGACGTATAGATTTCCTGTATAGGGCGCTATAGACACGACGTATAGACTTCCTGTATAGGGCGCTATAGACACGACGTATAGACTTCCTGTATAGGGCGCTATAGACACGACGTATAGATTTCCTGTATAGGGCGCTATAGACACGACGTATAGACTTCCTGTATAGGGCTCTATAGACACGACGTATAGACTTCCTGTATAGGGCGCTATAGACACGACGTATAGACTTCCTGTATAGGGCGCTATAGACACGACGTATAGACTTCCTGTATAGGGCGCTATAGACACGACGTATAGACTTCCTGTATAGGGCGCTATAGACACGACGTATAGACTTCCTGTATAGGGCGCTATAGACACGACGTATAGATTTCCTGTATAGGGCGCTATAGACACGACGTATAGACTTCCTGTATAGGGCGCTATAGACACGACGTATAGATTTCCTGTATAGGGCGATATAGACACGACGTATAGACTTCCTGTATAGGAAGCTATAGACACGACGTATAGATTTCCTGTATAGGGCGCTATAGACACGACGTATAGACTTCCTGTATAGGGCTCTATAGACACGACGTATAGACTTCCTGTATAGGGCGCTATAGACACGACGTATAGACTTCCTGTATAGGGCGCTATAGACACGACGTATAGACTTCCTGTATAGGGCGCTATAGACACGACGTATAGACTTCCTGTATAGGGCGCTATAGACACGACGTATAGATTTCCTGTATAGGGCGCTATAGACACGACGTATAGACTTCCTGTATAGGGCGCTATAGACACGACGTATAGATTTCCTGTATAGGGCGATATAGACACGACGTATAGACTTCCTGTATAGGGCGATATAGACACGACGAATAGACTTCCTGTATAGGGCGCTATAGACACGACGTATAGACTTCCTGTATAGGGCGCTATAGACACGACGTATAGACTTCCTGTATAGAGCGATATAGACACGACGTATAGACTTCCTGTATAGGGCGCTATAGACACGACGTATAGATTTCCTGTATAGGGCGATATAGACACGACGAATAGACTTCCTGTATAGGGCTCTATAGACACGACGTATAGACTTCCTGTATAGGGCGCTATAGACACGACGTATAGACTTCCTGTATAGGGCTCTATAGACACGACGTATAGACTTCCTGTATAGGGCGCTATAGACACGACGAATAGACTTCCTGTATAGGGCTCTATAGACACGACGTATAGACTTCCTGTATAGGGCGCTATAGACACGACGTATAGATTTCCTGTATAGGGCGCTATAGACACGACGTATAGACTTCCTGTATAGGGCGCTATAGACACGACGTATAGATTTCCTGTATAGGGCGATATAGACACGACGTATAGACTTCCTGTATAGGGCGCTATAGACACGACGTATAGACTTCCTGTATAGGGCGCTATAGACACGACGTATAGACTTCCTGTATAGGGCGCTATAGATATGTATAGATATCCTGTATATTGTACCCCCTTACATGACAATAGTCGGGGGTAGAGATGTGGAGGATAATGATGACAGATGGGAGTGTGTGGACATCTATGTATACAGATACAAGGTAGGAGGTGTGTATGGAGTGTGATGGGGAGGGGGGGGGGTGTGCCATATCACACCCCCTCACATGATGATGGCCGTTGGTGGGCATGTGGAGGATAATGATGACAGATGAAGGTGAATATAAATGGCCGGCTGAACCAGAGCATCCTGGGAGTCAGGGATCCTTCCTGACACAAGGTGGACAGTAATGTTTCCACCTTAAAAAACATCCAAAGACCCCCCTGAAAGTCACATGACCTGGAAAATAGGGGCAGTAATGAGAATGTGGTCTGGTCACTGCCCCACCCACCTGATCTATCCAGACTCCACCTCCAACAAACTGGGCACAGCTCTCTATGAATATTACACGCACCGCTCCATCTAGTCTAGATGTTCTGATCACCCTTCTAAGCACCACCTACTGCGTCCCAGCACCTCCTCTACTAGGAGGTGACCGGTGTACTATGGAGGACCTGGAACACTCCCTAATATAAAGGAATGTAGGACCCAGACTAGAGCCTAGTACTGCAGGAACAGTCCCGATCATAGAAGGAACGTACAGGAAGGACCCGGACTATCCAAGACTAGAGCCTAGTACTGCAGGAACAGTCCCGATCATAGAGGAACGTACAGGAAGGACCCGGACTATCCCAGACTAGAGCCTAGTACTGCAGGAACAGTCCCGATCATAGAGGAACGTACAGGAAGGACCCGGACTATCCCAGACTAGAGCCTAGTACTGCAGGAACAGTCCCGATCATAGAGGAACGTACAGGAAGGACCCGGACTATCCAAGACTAGAGCCTAGTACTGCAGGAACAGTCCCGATCATAGAGGAACGTACAGGAAGGACCCGGACTATCCCAGACTAGAGCCTAGTACTGCAGGAACAGTCCCGATCATAGAGGAACGTACAGGAAGGACCCGGACTATCCAAGACTAGAGCCTAGTACTGCAGGAACAGTCCCGATCATAGAAGGAACGTACAGGAAGGACCCGGACCATCCCAGACTAGAGCCTAGTACTGCAGGAACAGTCCCGATCATAGAGGAACGTACAGGAAGGACCCGGACTATCCAAGACTAGAGCCTAGTACTGCAGGAACAGTCCCGATCATAGAAGGAACGTACAGGAAGGACCCGGACTATCCAAGACTAGAGCCTAGTACTGCAGGAACAGTCCCGATCATAGAAGGAACGTACAGGAAGGACCCGGACTATCCAAGACTAGAGCCTAGTACTGCAGGAACAGTCCCGATCATAGAGGAACGTACAGGAAGGACCCGGACTATCCAAGACTAGAACCTAGTACTGCAGGAACAGTCCCGATCATAGAGGAACGTACAGGAAGGACCCGGACCATCCCAGACTAGAGCCTAGTACTGCAGGAACAGTCCCGATCATAGAGGAACGTACAGGAAGGACCCGGACTATCCCAGACTAGAGCCTAGTACTGCAGGAACAGTCCCGATCATAGAGGAACGTACAGGAAGGACCCGGACCATCCCAGACTAGAGCCTAGTACTGCAGGAACAGTCCCGATCATAGAGGAACGTACAGGAAGGACCCGGACCATCCCAGACTAGAGCCTAGTACTGCAGGAACAGTCCCGATCATAGAGGAACGTACAGGAAGGACCCGGACCATCCCAGACTAGAGCCTAGTACTCCAGGAACAGTCCCGATCATAGAGGAACGTACAGGAAGGACCCGGACTATCCCAGACTAGAGCCTAGTACTGCAGGAACAGTCCCGATCATAGAGGAACGTACAGGAAGGACCCGGACCATCCCAGACTAGAGCCTAGTACTGCAGGAACAGTCCCGATCATAGAGGAACGTACAGGAAGGACCCGGACCATCCCAGACTAGAGCCTAGTACTGCAGGAACAGTCCCGATCATAGAGGAACGTACAGGAAGGACCCGGACCATCCCAGACTAGAGCCTAGTACTGCAGGAACAGTCCCGATCATAGAGGAACGTACAGGAAGGACCCGGACTATCCCAGACTAGAGCCTAGTAATGCAGGAACAGTCCCGATCATAGAGGAACGTACAGGAAGGACCCGGACTATCCAAGACTAGAGAGCCTAGTACTGCAGGAACAGTCCCGATCATAGAGGAACGTACAGGAAGGACCCGGACTATCCAAGACTAGAGCCTAGTACTGCAGGAACAGTCCCGATCATAGAGGAATGTACAGGAAGGACCCGGACCATCCCAGACTAGAGCCTAGTACTGCAGGAACAGTCCCGATCATAGAGGAACGTACAGGAAGGACCCGGACCATCCCAGACTAGAACCTAGTACTGCAGGAACAGTCCCGATCATAGAAGGAACGTACAGGAAGGACCCGGACTATCCAAGACTAGAGCCTAGTACTGCAGGAACAGTCCCGATCATAGAGGAATGTACAGGAAGGACCCGGACTATCCAAGACTAGAGCCTAGTACTGCAGGAACAGTCCCGATCATAGAGGAACGTACAGGAAGGACCCGGACTATCCAAGACTAGAGCCTAGTACTGCAGGAACAGTCCCGATCATAGAAGGAACGTACAGGAAGGACCCGGACTATCCAAGACTAGAGCCTAGTACTGCAGGAACAGTCCCGATCATAGAGGAACGTACAGGAAGGACCCGGACTATCCAAGACTAGAGCCTAGTACTGCAGGAACAGTCCCGATCATAGAAGGAACGTACAGGAAGGACCCGGACTATCCAAGACTAGAGCCTAGTACTGCAGGAACAGTCCCGATCATAGAAGGAACGTACAGGAAGGACCCGGACTATCCAAGACTAGAGCCTAGTACTGCAGGAACAGTCCCGATCATAGAGGAACGTACAGGAAGGACCCGGACTATCCAAGACTAGAACCTAGTACTGCAGGAACAGTCCCGATCATAGAGGAACGTACAGGAAGGACCCGGACCATCCCAGACTAGAGCCTAGTACTGCAGGAACAGTCCCGATCATAGAGGAACGTACAGGAAGGACCCGGACTATCCCAGACTAGAGCCTAGTACTGCAGGAACAGTCCCGATCATAGAGGAACGTACAGGAAGGACCCGGACCATCCCAGACTAGAGCCTAGTACTGCAGGAACAGTCCCGATCATAGAGGAACGTACAGGAAGGACCCGGACTATCCAAGACTAGAGCCTAGTACTGCAGGAACAGTCCCGATCATAGAGGAACGTACAGGAAGGACCCGGACTATCCCAGACTAGAGCCTAGTACTGCAGGAACAGTCCCGATCATAGAGGAACGTACAGGAAGGACCCGGACCATCCCAGACTAGAGCCTAGTACTGCAGGAACAGTCCCGATCATAGAGGAACGTACAGGAAGGACCCGGACCATCCCAGACTAGAGCCTAGTACTGCAGGAACAGTCCCGATCATAGAGGAACGTACAGGAAGGACCCGGACCATCCCAGACTAGAGCCTAGTACTGCAGGAACAGTCCCGATCATAGAGGAACGTACAGGAAGGACCCGGACCATCCCAGACTAGAGCCTAGTACTGCAGGAACAGTCCCGATCATAGAGGAACGTACAGGAAGGACCCGGACTATCCCAGACTAGAGCCTAGTACTGCAGGAACAGTCCCGATCATAGAGGAACGTACAGGAAGGACCCGGACTATCCCAGACTAGAGCCTAGTAATGCAGGAACAGTCCCGATCATAGAGGAACGTACAGGAAGGACCCGGACTATCCCAGACTAGAGCCTAGTACTGCAGGAACAGTCCCGATCATAGAGGAACGTACAGGAAGGACCCGGACTATCCCAGACTAGAGCCTAGTACTGCAGGAACAGTCCCGATCATAGAGGAACGTACAGGAAGGACCCGGACCATCCCAGACTAGAGCCTAGTACTGCAGGAACAGTCCCGATCATAGAAGGAACGTACAGGAAGGACCCGGACTATCCCAGACTAGAGCCTAGTACTGCAGGAACAGTCCCGATCATAGAGGAACGTACAGGAAGGACCCGGACTATCCAAGACTAGAGCCTAGTACTGCAGGAACAGTCCCGATCATAGAGGAATGTACAGGAAGGACCCGGACTATCCAAGACTAGAGCCTAGTACTGCAGGAACAGTCCCGATCATAGAGGAACGTACAGGAAGGACCCGGACTATCCAAGACTAGAGCCTAGTACTGCAGGAACAGTCCCGATCATAGAGGAACGTACAGGAAGGACCCGGACCATCCCAGACTAGAGCCTAGTACTGCAGGAACAGTCCCGATCATAGAAGGAACGTACAGGAAGGACCCGGACTATCCCAGACTAGAGCCTAGTACTGCAGGAACAGTCCCGATCATAGAGGAACGTACAGGAAGGACCCGGACTATCCAAGACTAGAGCCTAGTACTGCAGGAACAGTCCCGATCATAGAGGAATGTACAGGAAGGACCCGGACCATCCCAGACTAGAGCCTAGTACTGCAGGAACAGTCCCGATCATAGAGGAACGTACAGGAAGGACCCGGACCATCCCAGACTAGAACCTAGTACTGCAGGAACAGTCCCGATCATAGAGGAACGTACAGGAAGGACCCAGACCATCCCAGACTAAAACCTAGTACTGCAGGAACAGTCCCGATCATAGAGGAATGTACAGGAAGGACCCAGACCATCCCAGACTAAAACCTAGTACTGTAAAAAAACAGTCCCTAATATAGAATGTACAAGAAGGACCTGGACTAGAGCCTAGTACTGCAGGGACAGTCCCGATCATAGAGGAATGTACAGGAAGGACCCGGACCATCCCAGACTAGAACCTAGTACTGCAGGAACAGTCCCGATCATAGAGGAATGTACAGGAAGGACCCAGACCATCCCAGACTAAAACCTAGTACTGCAGGAACAGTCCCGATCATAGAGGAATGTACAGGAAGGACCCAGACCATCCCAGACTAAAACCTAGTACTGCAGGAACAGTCCCGATCATAGAGGAATGTACAGGAAGGACCCAGACCATCCCAGACTAAAACCTAGTACTGCAGGAACAGTCCCGATCATAGAGGAATGTACAGGAAGGACCCAGACCATCCCAGACTAAAACCTAGTACTGCAGGAACAGTCCCGATCATAGAGGAATGTACAGGAAGGACCCAGACCATCCCAGACTAAAACCTAGTACTGTAAAAAAACAGTCCCTAATATAGAATGTACAAGAAGGACCTGGACTAGAGCCTAGTACTGCAGGGACAGTCCCTAATAAAAAAGGAGGGTACAGGAAGGACCTATTTTCATTTAAAAGCTTTCCAACAGCTGTCTACACTATATTACCAAAAGTATTGGGACGCCTGCCTTTACACACATGAACTTTAATGACATCCCAGTCTTAGTCTGCAGGGGGTTAATATTGAGTTGGCCCCGCCCTTTGCAGCTATAACAGCTTCAACTCTTCTGGGAAGGCCGTCCACAAGGTTTAGGAGGGTGTCTATGGGAATGTTTGACCATTCTTCCAGAAGCGCATTTGTGAGGTCAGGCACTGATGTTGGACGAGAATGTCTGGCTTGCAGTCTCTGTTCTAATTCATCCCAAAGCTGTTCTATGGAGTTGAGGTCAGGACTCTGTGCAGGCCAGTCAAGTTCCTCCACCCAAAACTCGCTCATCCATGTCTTTATGGACCTTGCTTTGGGCACTGGTGTGCAGTCATGTTGGAACAGGAAGGGGCCGTCCCCAAACTGTTCCCACAAAGTTGGGAGCATGAAATTGTCCAAAATGTTTTGTTATGCTGACTCCTCAAAGCGGAGTTCCACTTGTTTTTCAGTTTATTAATAGTCAACAGCTACAACAAAAGTGTAGCTACTGACTTTAGATAGACACTCACCTGTCCCACAGTCCAGCGATGCGGGCGCCCGAAGCCTCGCTCCTATTCGTCTTCTCTCTGCTGCGCCATCATTGTAACTGTGGGCACCTGGTTTCCGACAGCTTGCGGCTTCACAGCCGGGGACGCACTGCGCTAGTCGTGCTGCGCTCTTTCATTAACTGGGCAATCTTCTGGGACCTGTGACGTGTCGCAGAAGATTGCAGAGAGGGAGGGGGAGAGGAGTTGCCTAGGCTATGGAAGGAGGAAGTGGGACAGGAAGTACCTGTCAAAAGTAGGTACCCACCCCCCCCCAAAAAAAATGTGGCATGTAAGTCGGCGAGGAGTGTTTAAAAAGTGGAAGTTCCACTTATGGGTGGAATTCCGCTATAATGCTGGCCATACACTATACGAAAAATCGTCCGAACGAACTTTCGAAAAACGAACGTTCGGTCATAAACGCAAAACGATAGTGCCATCATGTAATGGCTGATAAATCGTTTAGTGGACATAAATTTTAATTTTTTTTACATATATCTAGTGCAGAAAGTTCGGATGGGAAACACATTATACCTTCCGATTTATCGTTCGTTCGGCAGAAAATTTCCAAACTTGTCCTTTGTTTTTTCGGCTCAAAAACGTCCCAACGATTATCGATTTTGTGCCCATTAACTGTTCGAAAAGCGAAAGAACTGTCTGAACGACCGATTTTCGCCCGATTTTTCGTATAGTGTATGGCCAGCATAAGAGTTAGCTTCACTGGAACTAAGGGGCCAAGGCCAACCCCTGAAAAACAACACCACACCATAATCCCCCCCTCCACCAAATGACTTGGACCAGTGCACAAAGCAAGGTCCATAAAGACATAGATGAGCGAGTTTGGGGTGGAGAAACATGACTGGCCTGCACAGAGTCCTGACCTCAAACCGATAGAACACCTTTGGGATGAATTAGAGTGGAAACTGAGGCCTTCTCATCCAACATCAGTGCCTGACCTCAAGCCGATGGAACAGCTTTGGGATGAATTAGAGCGGAGACTGCGAGACAGACCTTTTCGTCCAACATCAGTGCCTGACCTCACAAATGCACTTCTGGAAGAATGGTCAAACATTCCCATAGACACCCTCCTAAACCTTGTGGACGGCCTTCCCAGAAGAGTTGAAGCTGCAAAGGGCGGGGCCAACTCAATATTGAACCTTACAGACGAAGACTGGGATGTCATTAAAGTTCATGTGTGTGTAAAGGCAGGCGTCCCAATACTTTTGGAAATATAGTGTATATAGATAATAAAACTAAAAATTAAGTTTACGTCAGCAGTAAAAAATAATGAAACTTTGAGTCAGAGACACATAACCAAAGTATATTCAATCTCTAACATTATTACTTTTTATTATATACAAAATCAGGAAAGAAAAAAAAAAAAAAGTTTTCTTACCATTGCCAAAATCTAGCAGGACATGAAAAGGAATGAATGAAAAGCCGCACACCCAGAGACTGACAGACAGCAGCTACGGGGACCTGACATTCCTCCACACCTCCCGCTGCCACCTGTCCTAAGGACCCCGAATCTTCCCAACCTCACCCAGAATGAGGACAGGAAGGGCTAACACCGTGGAAGCCCGACACCGTGGATTCCATGTGAAGTAACAAACTGTCTCAAAATCAAAATCCCCAAAAGTCTGAAAAGCCCCGTGTGCCCACTCCACATAACACAGGCAGTAAAGCAGAGGGATACCCAGGGCCCCACCCACCCGCTTATAGACTTCTGTATTGAAGGGGCACTGAAGCAAGAAATGGTCCATGGTCTCCTCCAATCTGCCACACTCCAGCCTTGGAGAACCACGGTTCTCCACAGAACGACGCTTTAACGTAGAGTCTGCCATGAAACACACGCCAGGCCTAATACTCAAACTTGCACAAAATAATACCGTATTTATCGGCGTATAACACGCACTTTTTTCCCCTTAAAATCAGGGGAAAATCGTGGGTGCTTGTTATACGCCGATACTCCTTCGAATTCCCCTGCTGAGAGGAGCGAGCGGAGCCGAAGCCGAAGTACACTCGGCTTTACTCGGCTCCTCTCGCAGTCTCGCCCATCTCTGACTGCGCCGCTGACATAGAGAAAGCCGAGTGTACTTCGGCTAGTCTCGGCTCCTCTCGCAGTCCTGCCTGTGACTGTGAGCAGAGCCGAGTCTAGCCGAAGTACACTCTGCTTTCTCCGTCAGCGGCGCAGTCAGTGGAGATGGACGGGACTGCGAGAGGAGCCGAGTCTAGCCGAAGTACACTCGGCCCCGCTCGCTCCTCTCCACAGAAATCGGCGCCAAATTTCAAAAAACGCCGAGACTGACAAGATCGCAAAGGCACTGGGCAAGGCTGCAGATGGACAGATGGACACTGGGCAAGGCTGCAGATGGACACTGGGCAAGGCTGCAGATGGACACTGGGCAAGGCTGCAGATGGACACTGGGCAAGGCTGCAGATGGACACTGGGCAAGGCTGCAGATGGACACTGGGCAAGGCTGCAGATGGACACTGGGCAAGGCTGCAGATGGACACTGGGCAAGGCTGCAGATGGACACTGGGCAAGGCTGCATGCTGCATTTAAATGTAAGTTTTTTTTCCTTAAAATTCCCTCCTAAACTTGGGGTGCGTGTTATACGCCGATAAATACGGTAATTATGTTTTTTCACCGATCTGGAGATAGATGCATTGTAGTCTACAGAACCGTACACACAGCTACGTAAAGATGAGTAAGAGCGAGGAGTACAACAGAGCCGTATAACACAAATAGAAAAAACATTACATGCGAGTGCGGGTGTTCTAACAGTATGGGTCCTCCTATCAGATAGTGCCTGCGCAATCGGAGATCACGGAAATCTCCGAGACGAAACATCTATTCCATCTCCTGTTGTTGGAGCATGCGCAGTTAACACGCGCTCGCTCCCGCCGCTCGTTCTATCAGATGGGGGACCCATCTGGATAGAACAGCGCTGGCCGCGGGTGTATTATTGAGGACCCATCTCGATAGAAGAGGGCTGGTCGCGCTCACTTAAATACAGCAAGGGGCAGATATGCCCCTTGACACGCCCCGCAGACGTGTAGTTTATTGTAAAATGCATGCTATAAGAAATCTCTGCTCTATAATACATCCGCCCCTTTTATTTGCCAGCGCTGTTGTATCAAGATGGGTCCCCCATCTCATAGAACGAGCGGCGGGAGCGAGTGCAGGGAGCGCGCTCGGCCAGCGCTGCTGTATCTATCGAGATGGGTCCCCCATCTCATAGAACGAGCGGCGGGAGCGAGTGCAGGGAGCGCGCTCGGCCAGCGCTGTTGTATCTATCGAGATGGGTCCCCCATCTCATAGAACGAGCGGCGGGAGCGAGTGCAGGGAGCGCGCTCGGCCAGCGCTGCTGTATCTATCGAGATGGGTCCCCCATCTCATAGAACGAGCGGCGGGAGCGAGTGCAGGGAGCGCGCTCGGCCAGCGCTGCTGTATCTATCGAGATGGGTCCCCCATCTCATAGAACGAGCGGCGGGAGCGAGTGCAGGGAGCGCGCTCGGCCAGCGCTGTTGTATCTATCGAGATGGGTCCCCCATCTCATAGAACGCGCGGCGGGAGCGAGTGCAGGGAGCGCGCGCGGCCAGCGCTGTTGTATCTATCGAGATGGGTCCCCCGTCTGAAAGAACGAGCGGCGGGAGCGACCAGCAGGAAGCGCGGCCAACAGCTGATTGAACAGACCGGAACAGATGTTTCTTTTCGGGCATTTCCGTGACATGGGACTGCGCATGCGCAGTCCAACCCGGGCACTATCTGATGGGGGACCCAGTATGATAGGACACAGGAATTTACGCACATACGTGTCTATATGCATGTTTACGCAAGGATATATTGCCAGACTGACAAATGAAGAATTTTACACAAGGTCTTTATGAAATATCCTGAATATAAAGATCAGTAAATTCTTACATCTGTCTGCAACTGGCCTAAAGGGGTTCTCCTCAGAGCAAACTCTGACCTTCCCTCATAACAGGGCCTGGGCAATCCCTCAAGGCCAGTGACTCTCTAAAGACAGATTCAACAATCCTCTCCAGGTTCTTCCTAGGAAAAGACTTGATTTCCTCCGCCATCACTCGCCACTGCCCAAGCATTTATTAGGCACAGGGCAGCATAAGCCGGCAGCTCACCATGTTGGACCCTCAGGCTTTCCCTGGCCCACTATTCTCCCAGCTTCGCAGAAAGAAAAAAAAAGGGCCTAAACCAGGACTGAAAAATACCAACCCACCCAGGTGGCTCCTCTGCCAGCATATTACCAGGACCATTAGAGAAAAGAACCATACCTAGGCCACCCAAGCGGGAAGGTAGGTTACAGCCCTCTTAATAAGGTTCAGTCTGTTCCCCCGTAACAGCTGTAGATCTTCTCATAGAAAGACACCGGCAAAACACAAAGCCGACATACAGAAATACCGGTAACAGGTACGTTTTTATCAGGTCAATCCTTTCCCTGTAAGAGTTACCAATCCGTCCAGCTGGCAACCTTGGCATCTTGTATTCTGCTTACCCAATTCGCATAATCGTTGGGACCAAATTCGATGCCTAAGGCCCCTTTCACACTGGGGCGTTTTTCATGTGGTTTAGCGCTAATAATAGCGCTATTATACCGCATGAAAAATTCCTGCCTGTAGCCTTCAATGTGAAAGCCCGTAGGCTTTCACACTGAAGCGGTGCGCTAGCAGGACCGCTCAAAAAGTCCTGCTAGCCGCTTCTTTACAGCGGTAAAAGGAGCGGTGTGTTCACCGCTCCTTTGCCGTGGGTGCCCATTGAAATCAATAGTACACCGCGGTAATACCGCCCGCAAACCGCGGCAATAGCCGCGGTTTGCGGGCGGTATTAACCCTTTTTCGGCCGCTAGCGGGGGTTAAATTCACCCCCCTAGCGACCGCATACCGCGGTAAGAACGACGGTATAGCAGTGCTGCTATACCGCCACCGCTCCTGCCCGCCCCAGTGTGAAAGGGGCCTAAAGCTTAAATTTCCTGCCGGTGCTCTGGGAAGGTGTCAGGTAGCTCAAAGCCCTCACCTTCCTCTCCCATCTGGAAAACCTTAAGGCCCATACACACAATCAGACTTTTAGACAATAATTGTGCGACGGACCTGTTTTTTTTTTTTACGGACAATCTGACCGTGTGTACGCTCCATCGGACAAACTTTTTCATTGGACAAATGTTCGCTGTGAGAACAGACAAACTTTCCGGCAACAAATGTCCTACGTCGGCTAATCCTATTGTGTGTACACAAGTCCATCGGACTAAAGTCCAAACACGCATGCTCAGAACCAATGCTAAAGATCAGACAATAGCAGAAGTTGCCCAAAGATCTGAAAAACCACGTGAGTTGGCTGAAAAAGTCCTGCCGTGTGTATGCATACCAAGTTCGCGGCCAACGCCCTTCGGACAAAAAACCACGGGAAAGTCTGATGGAAGTCCGATCGTGTGTGTGTGTGTGTGAGGCTTTAGCATACTGCTTCATCACTGAGACCACCTCCTCTGTCCCACAGAACAGGTACATCATCAGCATAGGCCATGACCCTCCAAAAGGAGGCTTCCCAGTGATGTCCAAAAGGTACTCCACACAACCGTCCACCCTCTAACCTCCTGATGAAGGGATCGACTGAAAACACGTATAGCAGAGGATTCAAAGGACACCCCTGACAAACACCTCAGCCAACCAAAATGTAAAGCGATTGTAAACCTCTGAAATGAAATATGAATAAAGCTCATTCCTCTAAAACGTGTGTACTTACCTCAATCTAAAGCACTGAGTGCAATTTGTGTCAGCTCTCTCCTTCCTCTGCTATCTACATGAGACACTGCTGACAGTCACCAAATAATCCCAGGAGAAGGCCCCACCCCTCTCTAGTACACAACACATGATTGACAGCCTCAGCTATGCATGTTCCCCTATGGGGCTGTGTCAGTTCCCTCCACTCAGGAGCATGCGTGTGACATCACATCCCCACCTACTACCTTCTGGAGCTCAGACATGCTGTGTAAAATGTGTGCTTTGTACGGCTGTAGAGACTAAAACAGGTACAACTTATGTAGGAGGATTTGATTCATCTCTGTGTAACAAACACACACGGATATAGACATGTATACAGACAGAGGAGGATATAGATCGGTCAGCGATGGTCGGTATGAGGGCAGATCGGTCAGCGATGGTCGGTATGAGGGCAGATCGGTCAGCGATGGTCGGTATGAGGGCAGATCGGTCAGCGATGGTCGGTATGAGGGCAGATCGGTCAGCGATGGTCGGTATGAGGGCAGATCGGTCAGCGATGGTCGGTATGAGGGCAGATCGGTCAGCGATGGTCGGTATGAGGGGGATATCGGTCAGCGATGGTCGGTATGAGGGGGATATCGGTCAGCGATGGTCGGTATGAGGGGGATATCGGTCAGCGATGGTCGGTATGAGGGGGATATCGGTCAGCGATGGTCGGTATGAGGGGATATCGGTCAGTGATGGTCGGTATGAGGGGATGTCGGTCAGTATGAGGGGGATATTGGTCAGTAATGGTCGGTATGAGGGGATATATGTCCGTATGAAGTGACATTTGGTTGGTATGAGGTGATGTCGGTCAGTGATGGTCGGTATGAGGTGATGTCGGTCAGTGATGGTCGGTATGAGGGGGATATCGGTCAGTGATGGTCGGTATGAGGGGGATATCGGTCAGTAATGGTCGGTATGAGGGGGATATCGGTCAGTGATGGTCGGTATGAGGGGGATGTCGGTCAGTGATGGTCGGTATGAGGGGGATGTCGGTCAGTGATGGTCGGTATGAGGGGATGTCGGTCAGTGATGGTCGGTATGAGGGGATGTCGGTCAGTGATGGTCGGTATGAGGGGATGTCGGTCAGTGATGGTCGGTATGAGGGGATGTCGGTCAGTGATGGTCGGTATGAGGGGATGTCGGTCAGTGATGGTCGGTATGAGGGGATGTCGGTCAGTGATGGTCGGTATGAGGGGATGTCGGTCAGTGATGGTCGGTATGAGGGGATGTCGGTCAGTGATGGTCGGTATGAGGGGATGTCGGTCAGTGATGGTCGGTATGAGGGGATGTCGGTCAGTATGAGGGGGATATTGGTCAGTAATGGTCGGTATGAGGGGATATATGTCGGTATGAAGTGACATTTGGTTGGTATGAGGGGGATATCGGTCAGTAATGGTCGGTATGAGGGGGATATCGGTCGGTATGAGGGGGATATCGGTCGGTATGAGGGGGATATCGGTCGGTATGAGGGGGATATCGGTCGGTATGAGGGGGATATCGGTCAGTAATGGTCGGTATGAGGGGGATATCGGTCAGTAATGGTCGGTATGAGGGGGATATCGGTCAGTGATGGTCGGTATGAGGGGGATATTGGTCAGTAATGGTCGGTATGAGGGGATATATGTCGGTATGAAGTGACATTTGGTTGGTATGAGGGGGATATCGGTCAGTAATGGTCGGTATGAGGGGGTTATCGGTCGGTATGAGGGGGTTATCGGTCGGTATGAGGGGGATATCGGTCGGTATGAGGGGGATATCGGTCGGTATGAGGGGGATATCGGTCGGTATGAGGGGGATATCGGTCGGTATGAGGGGGATATCGGTCGGTATGAGGGGGATATCGGTCGGTATGAGGGGGATATCGGTCGGTATGAGGGGGATATCGGTCGGTATGAGGGGGATATCGGTCGGTAATGGTCGGTATGAGGGGGATATCGGTCAGTAATGGTCGGTATGAGGGGGATATCGGTCAGTAATGGTCGGTATGAGGGGGATATCGGTCAGTAATGGTCGGTATGAGGGGGATATCGGTCAGTGATGGTCGGTATGAGGGGGATATCGGTCAGTGATGGTCGGTATGAGGGGGATATCGGTCAGTGATGGTCGGTATGAGGGGGATATCGGTCAGTGATGGTCGGTATGAGGAGGATATCGGTCAGTAATGGTCGGTATGAGGAGGATATCGGTCAGTAATGGTCGGTATGAGGGGGATATCAGTCAGTGATGGTCGGTATGAGGGGATATCGGTCAGTGATGGTCGGTATGAGGGGGATATCGGTCAGTGATGGTCGGTATGAGGGGATATCGGTCAGTGATGGTCGGTATGAGGGGATATCGGTCAGTGATGGTCGGTATGAGGGGGATATCGGTCAGTAATGGTCGGTATGAGGGGGATATCGGTCAGTAATGGTCGGTATGAGGGGGATATCGGTCAGTAATGGTCGGTATGAGGGGGATATCGGTCAGTAATGGTCGGTATGAGGGGGATATCGGTCAGTAATGGTTGGTATGAGGGGGATATCGGTCAGTAATGGTCGGTATAGGGGGATATCGGTCAGTGATGGTCGGTATGAGGGGGATATCGGTCAGTGATGGTCGGTATGAGGGGGATATATGTCGGTATGAAGTGACATTTGCTTGGTATGAGGGGATGTCGGTCAGTAATGGTCGGTATGAGGGGATGTCGGTCAGTAATGGTCGGTATGAGGGGATGTCGGTCAGTAATGGTCGGTATGAGGGGGATATCGGTCAGTAATGGTCGGTATGAGGGGGATATCGGTCAGTAATGGTCGGTATGAGGAGGATATCGGTCAGTAATGGTTGGTATGAGGGGGATATCGGTCGGTATGAGGGGGATATCGGTCAGTAATGGTCGGTATGAGGAGGATATCGGTCAGTAATGGTCGGTATGAGGGGGATATCGGTCAGTAATGGTCGGTATGAGGAGGATATCGGTCAGTAATGGTTGGTATGAGGGGGATATCGGTCGGTATGAGGGGGATATCGGTCAGTAATGGTCGGTATGAGGGGGATATCGGTCAGTAATGGTCGGTATGAGGGGGATATCGGTCAGTAATGGTCGGTATGAGGGGGATATCGGTCAGTAATGGTCGGTATGAGGGGGATATCGGTCAGTAATGGTCGGTATGAGGGGGATATCGGTCAGTAATGGTCGGTATGAGGGGGATATCGGTCAGTAATGGTCGGTATGAGGGGATGTCGGTCAGTAATGGTCGGTATGAGGGGATATCGGTCAGTAATGGTCGGTATGAGGGGGATATCGGTCAGTAATGGTCGGTATGAGGGGGATATCGGTCAGTAATGGTCGGTATGAGGAGGATATCGGTCAGTAATGGTTGGTATGAGGGGGATGTTGGTCAGTAATGGTCGGTATGAGGGGATATCGGTCAGTAATGGTCGGTATGAGGGGATGTCGGTCAGTAATGGTCGGTATGAGGGGATATCGGTCAGTAATGGTCGGTATGAGGGGATATCGGTCAGTAATGGTCGGTATGAGGGGGATATCGGTCAGTGATGGTCGGTATGAGGGGGATATCAGTCAGTGATGGTTGGTATGAGGAGGATATCGGTCAGTAATGGTCGGTATGAGGGGATATCGGTCAGTGATGGTCGGTATGAGGGGGATATCGGTCAGTGATGGTCGGTATGAGGGGGATATCGGTCAGTGATGGTCGGTATGAGGGGGATATCGGTCAGTGATGGTCGGTATGAGGGGGATATATGTCGGTATGAAGTGACATTTGGTTGGTATGAGGGGATGTCGGTCAGTAATGGTCGGTATGAGGGGATATCGGTCATTGATGGTCGGTATGAGGGGGATATCAGTCAGTGATGGTTGGTATGAGGAGGATATCGGTCAGTAATGGTCGGTATGAGGGGATATCGGTCAGTGATGGTCGGTATGAGGGGGATATATGTCGGTATGAAGTGACATTTGGTTGGTATGAGGGGATATCGGTCAGTGATGGTCGGTATGAGGGGGATATCGGTCAGTAATGGTTGGTATGAGGGGATATCGGTCAGTGATGGTCGGTATGAGGGGATGTCGGTCAGTAATGGTCGGTATGAGGGGGATATCGGTCAGTAATGGTCGGTATGAGGGGATATCGGTCAGTGATGGTCGGTATGAGGGGGATATCGGTCAGTGATGGTCGGTATGAGGGGGATATCGGTCAGTGATGGTCGGTATGAGGGGGATATCGGTCAGTGATGGTCGGTATGAGGGGGATATCGGTCAGTGATGGTCGGTATGAGGGGGATATCGGTCAGTAATGGTTGTATGAGGGGGATATCGGTCAGTAATGGTTGGTATGAGGGGGATATCGGTCAGTGATGGTCGGTATGAGGGGGATATCGGTCAGTAATGGTTGGTATGAGGGGGATATCGGTCAGTGATGGTCGGTATGAGGGGGATATCGGTCAGTGATGGTCGGTATGAGGGGGATATCGGTCAGTGATGGTCGGTATGAGGGGGATATATGTCGGTATGAAGTGACATTTGGTTGGTATGAGGGGGATATCGGTCAGTGATGGTCGGTATGAGGGGGATATCGGTCAGTAATGGTTGGTATGAGGGGGATATCGGTCAGTGATGGTCGGTATGAGGGGGATATCGGTCAGTGATGGTCGGTATGAGGGGGATATCGGTCAGTGATGGTCGGTATGAGGGGGATATATGTCGGTATGAAGTGACATTTGGTTGGTATGAGGGGATGTCGGTCAGTGATGGTCGGTATGAGGGGGATATCGGTCAGTGATGGTCGGTATGAGGGGGATATCGGTCAGTGATGGTCGGTATGAGGGGGATATCGGTCAGTGATGGTCGGTATGAGGGGATGTCGGTCAGTGATGGTCGGTATGAGGGGATGTCGGTCAGTGATGGTCGGTATGAGGGGATGTCGGTCAGTGATGGTCGGTATGAGGGGATGTCGGTCAGTGATGGTCGGTATGAGGGGATATCGGTCAGTGATGGTCGGTATGAGGGGATGTCGGTCAGTGATGGTCGGTATGAGGGGGATATCGGTCAGTGATGGTCGGTATGAGGGGGATATCGGTCAGTGATGGTCGGTATGAGGGGATATCGGTCAGTGATGGTCGGTATGAGGGGATGTCGGTCAGTGATGGTCGGTATGAGGGGGATATCGGTCAGTGATGGTCGGTATGAGGTGATGTCGGTCAGTGATGGTCGGTATGAGGGGGATATCGGTCAGTGATGGTCGGTATGAGGGGATATCGGTCAGTGATGGTCGGTATGAGGGGATGTCGGTCAGTGATGGTCGGTATGAGGGGGATATCGGTCAGTAATGGTTGGTATGAGGGGGATGTCGGTCAGTGATGGTCGGTATGAGGGGGATGTCGGTCAGTGATGGTCGGTATGAGGGGATGTCGGTCAGTGATGGTCGGTATGAGGGGATGTCGGTCAGTGATGGTCGGTATGAGGGGGATATCGGTCAGTGATGGTCGGTATGAGGGGATATCGGTCAGTGATGGTCGGTATGAGGGGATGTCGGTCAGTGATGGTCGGTATGAGGGGGATATCGGTCAGTGATGGTCGGTATGAGGGGGATATCGGTCAGTGATGGTCGGTATGAGGGGGATATCGGTCAGTGATGGTCGGTATGAGGGGATATCGGTCAGTGATGGTCGGTATGAGGGGATGTCGGTCAGTGATGGTCGGTATGAGGGGGATATCGGTCAGTAATGGTTGGTATGAGGGGGATGTCGGTCAGTGATGGTCGGTATGAGGGGGATGTCGGTCAGTGATGGTCGGTATGAGGGGGATGTCGGTCAGTGATGGTCGGTATGAGGGGATGTCGGTCAGTGATGGTCGGTATGAGGGGATATCGGTCAGTGATGGTCGGTATGAGGGGATGTCGGTCAGTGATGGTCGGTATGAGGGGATGTCGGTCAGTGATGGTCGGTATGAGGGGATGTCGGTCAGTGATGGTCGGTATGAGGGGATGTCGGTCAGTGATGGTCGGTATGAGGGGATGTCGGTCAGTGATGGTCGGTATGAGGGGGATGTCGGTCAGTGATGGTCGGTATGAGGGGGATGTCGGTCAGTGATGGTCGGTATGAGGGGATGTCGGTCAGTAATGGTCGGTATGAGGGGATGTCGGTCAGTGATGGTCGGTATGAGGGGGATGTCGGTCAGTGATGGTCGGTATGAGGGGGATGTCGGTCAGTAATGGTCGGTATGAGGGGGATGTCGGTCAGTGATGGTCGGTATGAGGGGATGTCGGTCAGTGATGGTCGGTATGAGGGGATGTCGGTCAGTGATGGTCGGTATGAGGGGATGTCGGTCAGTGATGGTCGGTATGAGGGGATGTCGGTCAGTAATGGTCGGTATGAGGGGATGTCGGTCAGTGATGGTCGGTATGAGGGGATGTCGGTCAGTGATGGTCGGTATGAGGGGATGTCGGTCAGTGATGGTCGGTATGAGGGGATGTCGGTCAGTAATGGTCGGTATGAGGGGATGTCGGTCAGTGATGGTCGGTATGAGGGGATGTCGGTCAGTAATGGTCGGTATGAGGGGATGTCGGTCAGTGATGGTCGGTATGAGGGGATGTCGGTCAGTGATGGTCGGTATGAGGGGATGTCGGTCAGTGATGGTCGGTATGAGGGGATGTCGGTCAGTGATGGATGGTATGAGGGGATGTCGGTCAGTAATGGTCGGTATGAGGGGATATCGGTCAGTAATGGTTGGTATGAGAGGATATATGTCGGTATGACGTGACATTCGGTTGGTATGAGGTGATGTCGGTCGGTGTAAGGACATATCGGTTACTATGTTGTGCTATCAGTCAGTATGAGGTGATATCAGTGAGTATGAAGTGATGTTGGTCGGTGTAAGGACGTATCGGTTAGTATGAGGAAATATCGGTCAGTATCCGGTCGGGTAAAGTTGAGGGTCTGTGAGGTAAAAGTTGTGGCGGGACCCCCCTCCCCCGTACACACACCGTACACCGGGGGGGGGGGGGAGTCTCTCTTTCACACACCGGACTCTCCCGGGACCCGCACTCACCGCTCCGCCGTCCTCTCCGGACTTCTCTCACTGCCGACCCCGCCCGGGATCCGCTCTATAGCGCGTACCTACCGCCAGGGGCGCTCTTCCCAGACTATCCCCGCCCGCCGCCAGAGGCCGCTGTGTGCGATCAGCTCTGTGGTGTGTGAGAACAGGACCTGCCAGGAATAAATATGGCGGCGGTGGGAGTACATGTGTGTTCAGCGTGGGAAACTGCCAGGAGTAGAGATGGTGGAATATATATATATATATATATATATATATAGTCAGCGCTATGTGATGATTCTCCTGTCTCCCCTCTGTCTGTCTGTCCCCCCTCTCTGTCTGTCTGTCTCTCCTCTCTGTCTGTATGTCCCTCCTCTCTGTCTGTCTGTCTGTCCCTCCTCTCTGTCTGTCTGTCTGTCCCTCCTCTCTGTCTGTCTGTCTGTCTCTCCTCTCTCTCTGTCTGTCTGTCTGTCCCTCCTCTCTCTCTGTCTGTCTGTCTGTCTGTCCTCCCTCTCTGTCTGTCTGTCTGTCCTCCCTCTCTGTCTGTCTGTCTGTCTGTCCTCCCTCCCTCTCTGTCTGTCTGTCTGTCCTCCCTCCCTCTCTGTCTGTCTGTCTGTCCTCCCTCTCTGTCTGTCTGTCCTCCCTCTCTGTCTGTCTGTCCTCCCTCTCTGTCTGTCTGTCCTCCCTCTCTGTCTGTCTGTCCCTCCTCTCTGTCTGTCCCTCCTCTCTGTCTGTCCCTCCTCTCTGTCTGTCCCTCCTCTCTGTCTGTCTGTCTGTCCCCCCTCTCTGTCTGTCTGTCTGTCCCCCCTCTCTGTCTGTCTGTCCCCCCTCTCTGTCTGTCTGTCTGTCCCCCCTCTCTGTCTGTCTGTCCCCCCTCTCTGTCTGTCTGTCTGTCCCTCCTCTCTGTCTGTCTGTCTGTCCCTCCTCTCTGTCTGTCTCTCCTCTCTGTCTGTCTGTCTGTCCCTCCTCTCTGTCTGTCCCTCCTCTCTGTCTGTCCCTCCTCTCTGTCTGTCCCTCCTCTCTGTCTGTCCCTCCTCTCTGTCTGTCCCTCCTCTCTGTCTGTCTGTCTGTCCCTCCTCTCTGTCTGTCTGTCTGTCTGTCCCTCCTCTCTGTCTGTCTGTCCCTCCTCTCTGTCTGTCTGTCCCTCCTCTCTGTCTGTCTGTCTGTCCCTCCTCTCTGTCTGTCTGTCCCTCCTCTCTGTCTGTCTGTCCCTCCTCTCTGTCTGTCTGTCCCTCCTCTCTGTCTGTCTGTCCCTCCTCTCTGTCTGTCTGTCCCTCCTCTCTGTCTGTCTCTCCTCTCTGTCTGTCTGTCTGTCCCTCCTCTCTGTCTGTCCCTCCTCTCTGTCTGTCCCTCCTCTCTGTCTGTCCCTCCTCTCTGTCTGTCCCTCCTCTCTGTCTGTCCCTCCTCTCTGTCTGTCCCTCCTCTCTGTCTGTCTGTCTGTCCCTCCTCTCTGTCTGTCTGTCTGTCCCTCCTCTCTGTCTGTCTGTCTGTCCCTCCTCTCTGTCTGTCTGTCTGTCCCTCCTCTCTGTCTGTCTGTCTGTCCCCCCTCTCTCTCTGTCTGTCTGTCTGTCTGTCCCCCCTCTCTCTCTGTCTGTCTGTCTGTCTGTCCCCCCCTCTCTGTCTGTCTGTCTTTCTGTCCCCCCTCTCTGTCTGTCTTTCTGTCCCCCCTCTCTGTCTGTCCCCCCTCTCTGTCTGTCTGTCCCCCCTCTCTGTCTGTCTGTCTGTCTGTCCCCCCTCTCTGTCTGTCCCCCCTCTCTGTCTGTCTGTCCCCCCTCTCTGTCTGTCTGTCCCCCCTCTCTGTCTGTCTGTCCCCCCTCTCTGTCTGTCTGTCCCCCCTCTCTGTCTGTCTGTCCCCCCTCTCTGTCTGTCTGTCTGTCTGTCCCCCCTCTCTGTCTGTCCCCCCTCTCTGTCTGTCCCCCCTCTCTGTCTGTCCCCCCTCTCTGTCTGTCCCCCCTCTCTGTCTGTCCCCCCTCTCTGTCTGTCCCCCCTCTCTGTCTGTCCCCCCTCTCTCTCTGTCTGTCTGTCCCCCCTCTCTGTCTGTCTGTCTGTCCCCCCTCTCTGTCTGTCTGTCCCCCCTCTCTGTCTGTCTGTCCCCCCTCTCTGTCTGTCTGTCCCCCCTCTCTGTCTGTCTGTCCCCCCTCTCTGTCTGTCTGTCCCCCCTCTCTGTCTGTCTGTCCCCCCTCTCTGTCTGTCTGTCCCCCCTCTCTGTCTGTCTGTCCCCCCTCTCTGTCTGTCTGTCCCCCCTCTCTGTCTGTCTGTCCCCCCTCTCTGTCTGTCTGTCCCCCCTCTCTGTCTGTCTCTCCCTCCCTCTCTGTCTGTCTCTCCCTCCCTCTCTGTCTGTCTCTCCCTCCCTCTCTGTCTGTCCTCCCTCCCTCTCTGTCTGTCTGTCTGTCCTCCCTCTCTGTCTGTCTGTCCTCCCTCTCTGTCTGTCTGTCCTCCCTCTCTGTCTGTCTGTCCTCCCTCTCTGTCTGTCTGTCCTCCCTCTCTGTCTGTCTGTCCTCCCTCTCTGTCTGTCTGTCCCCCCTCTCTGTCTGTCTGTCCCCCCTCTCTGTCTGTCTGTCCCCCCTCTCTGTCTGTCTGTCCCCCCTCTCTGTCTGTCTGTCCCCCCTCTCTGTCTGTCTGTCCCCCCTCTCTGTCTGTCTGTCCCCCCTCTCTGTCTGTCTGTCCCCCCTCTCTGTCTGTCTGTCCCCCCTCTCTGTCTGTCTGTCCCCCCTCTCTGTCTGTCTGTCCCCCCTCTCTGTCTGTCTGTCCCCCCTCTCTGTCTGTCTGTCCCCCCTCTCTGTCTGTCTGTCCTCCCTCTCTGTCTGTCTGTCTGTCTGTCTGTCCTCCCTCTCTGTCTGTCCCCCCTCTCTGTCTGTCCCCCCTCTCTCTGTCTGTCCCCCCTCTCTCTGTCTGTCCCCCCTCTCTCTGTCTGTCCCCCCTCTCTCTGTCTGTCCCCCCACTCTCTGTCTGTCCCCCTGTCCCCACTCTCTGTCTGTCTGTCTGTCTGTCCCCACTCTCTGTCTGTCTGTCTGTCTGTCTGTCCCCACTCTCTGTCTGTCTGTCTGTCTGTCTGTCCCCACTCTCTGTCTGTCTGTCTGTCTGTCTGTCCCCACTCTCTGTCTGTCTGTCTGTCTGTCTGTCCCCACTCTCTGTCTGTCTGTCCCCACTCTCTGTCTGTCTGTCTGTCTGTCCCCACTCTCTGTCTGTCTGTCTGTCCCCACTCTCTGTCTGTCTGTCTGTCTGTCTGTCCCCACTCTCTGTCTGTCTGTCTGTCCCCACTCTCTGTCTGTCCCCACTCTCTGTCTGTCCCCACTCTCTGTCTGTCCCCACTCTCTGTCTGTCCCCACTCTCTGTCTGTCCCCACTCTCTGTCTGTCCCCACTCTCTGTCTGTCCCCACTCTCTGTCTGTCCCCACTCTCTGTCTGTCCCCACTCTCTGTCTGTCTGTCCCCACTCTCTGTCTGTCCCCCCTCTCTGTCTGTCTGTCCCCCCTCTCTGTCTGTCTGTCCCCACTCTCTGTCTGTCTGTCCCCACTCTCTGTCTGTCTGTCCCCACTCTCTGTCTGTCTGTCTGTCTGTCCCCACTCTCTGTCTGTCTGTCTGTCCCCACTCTCTGTCTGTCTGTCCCCACTCTCTGTCTGTCTGTCTGTCCCCACTCTCTGTCTGTCCCCACTCTCTGTCTGTCCCCACTCTCTGTCTGTCCCCACTCTCTGTCTGTCCCCACTCTCTGTCTGTCCCCACTCTCTGTCTGTCCCCACTCTCTGTCTGTCCCCACTCTCTGTCTGTCCCCACTCTCTGTCTGTCTGTCTGTCTGTCCCCCCTCTCTGTCTGTCTGTCCCCACTCTCTGTCTGTCCCCGCTCTCTGTCTGTCCCCCCTCTCTGTCTGTCCCCCCTCTCTGTCTGTCCCCCCTCTCTGTCTGTCCCCCCTCTCTGTCTGTCCCCCCTCTCTGTCTGTCCCCCCTCTCTGTCTGTCTGTCCCCCCTCTCTGTCTGTCTGTCCCCCCTCTCTGTCTGTCTGTCCCCACTCTCTGTCTGTCTGTCTGTCCCCCCTCTCTGTCTGTCTGTCCCCACTCTCTGTCTGTCTGTCTGTCCCCCCTCTCTGTCTGTCTGTCCCCCCTCTCTGTCTGTCTGTCCCCCCTCTCTGTCTGTCCCCCCTCTCTGTCTGTCCCCCCTCTCTGTCTGTCCCCCCTCTCTGTCTGTCCCCCCTCTCTGTCTGTCCCCCCTCTCTGTCTGTCCCCCCTCTCTGTCTGTCCCCCCTCTCTGTCTGTCCCCACTCTCTGTCTGTCTGTCTGTCCTCTCTGTCTGTCTGTCTGTCTGTCTGTCCCCACTCTCTGTCTGTCTGTCTGTCCCCACTCTCTGTCTGTCTGTCCCCACTCTCTGTCTGTCTGTCCCCACTCTCTGTCTGTCTGTCTGTCTGTCCCCACTCTCTGTCTGTCTGTCTGTCTGTCCCCACTCTCTGTCTGTCTGTCTGTCTGTCCCCCCTCTCTGTCTGTCCCCCCTCTCTGTCTGTCCCCCCTCTCTGTCTGTCTGTCTGTCCCCACTCTCTGTCTGTCTGTCTGTCCCCACTCTCTGTCTGTCTGTCTGTCCCCACTCTCTGTCTGTCTGTCTGTCCCCACTCTCTGTCTGTCTGTCTGTCCCCACTCTCTGTCTGTCTGTCTGTCCCCACTCTCTGTCTGTCTGTCTGTCCCCACTCTCTGTCTGTCTGTCTGTCCCCACTCTCTGTCTGTCTGTCTGTCCCCACTCTCTGTCTGTCTGTCCCCACTCTCTGTCTGTCTGTCCCCACTCTCTGTCTGTCTGTCCCCACTCTCTGTCTGTCTGTCCCCACTCTCTGTCTGTCTGTCCCCACTCTCTGTCTGTCTGTCCCCACTCTCTGTCTGTCTGTCCCCACTCTCTGTCTGTCTGTCCCCCCTCTCTGTCTGTCCCCCCTCTCTGTCTGTCCCCCCTCTCTGTCTGTCTGTCCCCCCTCTCTGTCTGTCTGTCTGTCCCCACTCTCTGTCTCTCTGTCTGTCCCCCCTCTCTGTCTGTCCCCCCTCTCTGTCTGTCCCCCCTCTCTGTCTGTCCCCCCTCTCTGTCTGTCCCCCCTCTCTGTCTGTCCCCACTGTCTGTCTGTCCCCACTGTCTGTCTGTCTGTCTGTCCCCACTGTCTGTCTGTCTGTCTGTCCCCACTGTCTGTCTGTCTGTCTGTCCCCACTCTCTGTCTGTCTGTCTGTCCCCACTCTCTGTCTGTCCCCACTCTCTGTCTGTCCCCACTCTCTGTCTGTCCCCACTCTCTGTCTGTCCCCACTCTCTGTCTGTCCCCACTCTCTGTCTGTCTGTCCCCACTCTCTGTCTGTCTGTCCCCACTCTCTGTCTGTCTGTCTGTCTGTCTGTCCCCCCTCTCTGTCTGTCTGTCCCCACTCTCTGTCTGTCCCCCCTCTCTGTCTGTCCCCACTCTCTGTCTGTCCCCCCTCTCTGTCTGTCCCCCCTCTCTGTCTGTCCCCCCTCTCTGTCTGTCCCCCCTCTCTGTCTGTCCCCCCTCTCTGTCTGTCCCCCCTCTCTGTCTGTCTGTCCCCACTCTCTGTCTGTCTGTCCCCACTCTCTGTCTGTCTGTCTGTCCCCCCTCTCTGTCTGTCTGTCTGTCCCCCCTCTCTGTCTGTCTGTCTGTCCCCCCTCTCTGTCTGTCTGTCCCCACTCTCTGTCTGTCCCCCCTCTCTGTCTGTCCCCCCTCTCTGTCTGTCCCCCCTCTCTGTCTGTCCCCCCTCTCTGTCTGTCCCCCCTCTCTGTCTGTCCCCCCTCTCTGTCTGTCCCCCCTCTCTGTCTGTCCCCCCTCTCTCTCTGTCTGTCTGTCTGTCTGTCTGTCCCCACTCTCTGTCTGTCTGTCTGTCCCCACTCTCTGTCTGTCTGTCTGTCCCCACTCTCTGTCTGTCTGTCTGTCCCCACTCTCTGTCTGTCTGTCTGTCCCCACTCTCTGTCTGTCTGTCTGTCCTCCCTCTCTGTCTGTCTGTCCTCCCTCTCTGTCTGTCTGTCCCCCCTCTCTGTCTGTCTGTCTGTCCCCCCTCTCTGTCTGTCTGTCTGTCCCCCCTCTCTGTCTGTCTGTCTGTCCCCCCTCTCTGTCTGTCTGTCTGTCCCCCCTCTCTGTCTGTCTGTCTGTCCCCCCTCTCTGTCTGTCTGTCTGTCTGTCCCTCCTCTCTGTCTGTCTGTCTGTCCCTCCTCTCTGTCTGTCTCTCCTCTCTGTCTGTCTGTCTGTCCCTCCTCTCTGTCTGTCCCTCCTCTCTGTCTGTCCCTCCTCTCTGTCTGTCCCTCCTCTCTGTCTGTCCCTCCTCTCTGTCTGTCTGTCTGTCCCTCCTCTCTGTCTGTCTGTCTGTCCCTCCTCTCTGTCTGTCTGTCTGTCCCTCCTCTCTGTCTGTCTGTCCCTCCTCTCTGTCTGTCTGTCTGTCCCTCCTCTCTGTCTGTCTGTCTGTCCCTCCTCTCTGTCTGTCTGTCTGTCCCTCCTCTCTGTCTGTCTGTCCCTCCTCTCTGTCTGTCTGTCCCTCCTCTCTGTCTGTCTGTCCCTCCTCTCTGTCTGTCTGTCCCTCCTCTCTGTCTGTCTGTCTGTCCCTCCTCTCTGTCTGTCTCTCCTCTCTGTCTGTCTGTCTGTCCCTCCTCTCTGTCTGTCCCTCCTCTCTGTCTGTCCCTCCTCTCTGTCTGTCCCTCCTCTCTGTCTGTCTGTCTGTCCCTCCTCTCTGTCTGTCTGTCTGTCCCTCCTCTCTGTCTGTCTGTCTGTCCCTCCTCTCTGTCTGTCTGTCTGTCCCTCCTCTCTGTCTGTCTGTCTGTCCCTCCTCTCTGTCTGTCTGTCTGTCCCTCCTCTCTGTCTGTCTGTCTGTCCCCCCTCTCTCTCTGTCTGTCTGTCTGTCTGTCCCCCCTCTCTCTCTGTCTGTCTGTCTGTCTGTCCCCCCCTCTCTGTCTGTCTGTCTTTCTGTCCCCCCTCTCTGTCTGTCTTTCTGTCCCCCCTCTCTGTCTGTCTGTCTGTCCCCCCTCTCTGTCTGTCTGTCCCCCCTCTCTGTCTGTCTGTCCCCCCTCTCTGTCTGTCTGTCCCCCCTCTCTGTCTGTCTGTCCCCCCTCTCTGTCTGTCTGTCCCCCCTCTCTGTCTGTCTGTCCCCCCTCTCTGTCTGTCTGTCCCCCCTCTCTGTCTGTCTGTCCCCCCTCTCTGTCTGTCTGTCTGTCCCCCCTCTCTGTCTGTCCCCCCTCTCTGTCTGTCCCCCCTCTCTGTCTGTCCCCCCTCTCTGTCTGTCCCCCCTCTCTGTCTGTCCCCCCTCTCTGTCTGTCCCCCCTCTCTCTCTGTCTGTCTGTCCCCCCTCTCTCTCTGTCTGTCTGTCCCCCCCTCTCTGTCTGTCTGTCTGTCCCCCCTCTCTGTCTGTCTGTCTGTCCCCCCTCTCTGTCTGTCTGTCTGTCCCCCCTCTCTGTCTGTCTGTCTGTCCCCCCTCTCTGTCTGTCTGTCCCCCCTCTCTGTCTGTCTGTCCCCCCTCTCTGTCTGTCTGACCCCCTCTCTGTCTGTCTGTCCCCCCTCTCTGTCTGTCTGTCCCCCCTCTCTGTCTGTCTGTCCCCCCTCTCTGTCTGTCTGTCCCCCCTCTCTGTCTGTCTGTCCCCCCTCTCTGTCTGTCTGTCCCCCCTCTCTGTCTGTCTGTCCCCCCTCTCTGTCTGTCTGTCCCCCCTCTCTGTCTGTCTGTCCCCCCTCTCTGTCTGTCTGTCCCCCCTCTCTGTCTGTCTGTCCCCCCTCTCTGTCTGTCTCTCCCTCCCTCTCTGTCTGTCTCTCCCTCCCTCTCTGTCTGTCTCCCCTCCCTCTCTGTCTGTCCTCCCTCCCTCTCTGTCTGTCTGTCCTCCCTCTCTGTCTGTCTGTCTGTCCTCCCTCTCTGTCTGTCTGTCCCCCCTCTCTGTCTGTCTGTCCCCCCTCTCTGTCTGTCTGTCCCCCCTCTCTGTCTGTCTGTCCCCCCTCTCTGTCTGTCTGTCCCCCCTCTCTGTCTGTCTGTCCCCCCTCTCTGTCTGTCTGTCCCCCCTCTCTGTCTGTCTGTCCCCCCTCTCTGTCTGTCTGTCCCCCCTCTCTGTCTGTCCCCCCTCTCTGTCTGTCTGTCCCCCCTCTCTGTCTGTCTGTCCCCCCTCTCTGTCTGTCTGTCCCCCCTCTCTGTCTGTCTGTCCCCCCTCTCTGTCTGTCTGTCTGTCTGTCCTCCCTCTCTGTCCCCCCTCTCTGTCTGTCCCCCCTCTCTGTCTGTCCCCCCTCTCTCTGTCTGTCCCCCCTCTCTCTGTCTGTCCCCCCTCTCTCTGTCTGTCCCCCCTCTCTCTGTCTGTCCCCCCTCTCTCTGTCTGTCCCCCTGTCCCCCCACTCTCTGTCTGTCCCCCTGTCCCCACTCTCTGTCTGTCTGTCTGTCCGTCTGTCCCCACTCTCTGTCTGTCTGTCTGTCTGTCTGTCCCCACTCTCTGTCTGTCTGTCTGTCTGTCCCCACTCTCTGTCTGTCTGTCTGTCTGTCTGTCCCCACTCTCTGTCTGTCTGTCTGTCTGTCTGTCCCCACTCTCTGTCTGTCTGTCTGTCTGTCCCCACTCTCTGTCTGTCTGTCCCCACTCTCTGTCTGTCTGTCTGTCTGTCCCCACTCTCTGTCTGTCTGTCTGTCTGTCCCCACTCTCTGTCTGTCTGTCTGTCTGTCTGTCCCCACTCTCTGTCTGTCCCCACTCTCTGTCTGTCCCCACTCTCTGTCTGTCCCCACTCTCTGTCTGTCCCCACTCTCTGTCTGTCCCCACTCTCTGTCTGTCCCCACTCTCTGTCTGTCCCCACTCTCTGTCTGTCCCCACTCTCTGTCTGTCTCTCTGTCTGTCTGTCTGTCTGTCTGTCCCCCCTCTCTGTCTGTCTGTCCCCACTCTCTGTCTGTCTGTCCCCACTCTCTGTCTGTCTGTCCCCACTCTCTGTCTGTCTGTCTGTCTGTCCCCACTCTCTGTCTGTCTGTCTGTCTGTCCCCACTCTCTGTCTGTCTGTCTGTCCCCACTCTCTGTCTGTCTGTCTGTCTGTCTGTCCCCACTCTCTGTCTGTCCCCCCTCTCTGTCTGTCCCCCCTCTCTGTCTGTCTGTCTGTCCCCCCTCTCTGTCTGTCTGTCCCCACTCTCTGTCTGTCCCCACTCTCTGTCTGTCCCCACTCTCTGTCTGTCCCCCCTCTCTGTCTGTCCCCCCTCTCTGTCTGTCCCCCCTCTCTGTCTGTCCCCCCTCTCTGTCTGTCTGTCCCCACTCTCTGTCTGTCTGTCTGTCCCCCCTCTCTGTCTGTCTGTCCCCCCTCTCTGTCTGTCTGTCCCCCCTCTCTGTCTGTCCCCCCTCTCTGTCTGTCCCCCCTCTCTGTCTGTCCCCCCTCTCTGTCTGTCCCCCCTCTCTGTCTGTCCCCCCTCTCTGTCTGTCCCCCCTCTCTGTCTGTCCCCCCTCTCTGTCTGTCCCCCCTCTCTGTCTGTCCCCCCTCTCTGTCTGTCCCCCCTCTCTGTCTGTCCCCCCTCTCTGTCTGTCCCCCCTCTCTGTCTGTCCCCCCTCTCTGTCTGTCTGTCTGTCCCCACTCTCTGTCTGTCTGTCTGTCTGTCTGTCCCCACTCTCTGTCTGTCTGTCTGTCCCCACTCTCTGTCTGTCTGTCTGTCCCCACTCTCTGTCTGTCTGTCCCCACTCTCTGTCTGTCTGTCTGTCTGTCCCCACTCTCTGTCTGTCTGTCTGTCTGTCCCCACTCTCTGTCTGTCTGTCTGTCTGTCCCCCCTCTCTGTCTGTCCCCCCTCTCTGTCTGTCTGTCTGTCCCCACTCTCTGTCTGTCTGTCTGTCCCCACTCTCTGTCTGTCTGTCTGTCCCCACTCTCTGTCTGTCTGTCTGTCCCCACTCTCTGTCTGTCTGTCTGTCCCCACTCTCTGTCTGTCTGTCTGTCCCCACTCTCTGTCTGTCTGTCTGTCCCCACTCTCTGTCTGTCTGTCTGTCCCCACTCTCTGTCTGTCTGTCTGTCCCCACTCTCTGTCTGTCTGTCTGTCCCCACTCTCTGTCTGTCTGTCCCCACTCTCTGTCTGTCTGTCCCCACTCTCTGTCTGTCTGTCCCCACTCTCTGTCTGTCTGTCCCCACTCTCTGTCTGTCTGTCCCCACTCTCTGTCTGTCTGTCCCCACTCTCTGTCTGTCTGTCCCCACTCTCTGTCTGTCCCCCCTCTCTGTCTGTCCCCCCTCTCTGTCTGTCCCCCCTCTCTGTCTGTCCCCCCTCTCTGTCTGTCCCCCCTCTCTGTCTGTCCCCCCTCTCTGTCTGTCCCCCCTCTCTGTCTGTCCCCCCTCTCTGTCTGTCCCCCCTCTCTGTCTGTCCCCCCTCTCTGTCTGTCCCCCCTCTCTGTCTGTCTGTCTGTCCCCACTCTCTGTCTGTCTGTCTGTCCCCACTCTCTGTCTGTCTGTCTGTCCCCACTCTCTGTCTGTCTGTCCCCCCTCTCTGTCTGTCTGTCCCCCCTCTCTGTCTGTCCCCCCTCTCTGTCTGTCCCCCCTCTCTGTCTGTCCCCCCTCTCTGTCTGTCCCCACTGTCTGTCTGTCTGTCTGTCCCCACTGTCTGTCTGTCTGTCTGTCCCCACTGTCTGTCTGTCTGTCTGTCCCCACTCTCTGTCTGTCTGTCTGTCCCCACTCTCTGTCTGTCTGTCTGTCCCCACTCTCTGTCTGTCCCCACTCTCTGTCTGTCCCCACTCTCTGTCTGTCCCCACTCTCTGTCTGTCCCCACTCTCTGTCTGTCCCCACTCTCTGTCTGTCCCCACTCTCTGTCTGTCTGTCCCCACTCTCTGTCTGTCTGTCCCCACTCTCTGTCTGTCTGTCTGTCTGTCTGTCCCCCCTCTCTGTCTGTCTGTCCCCCCTCTCTGTCTGTCTGTCCCCACTCTCTGTCTGTCCCCACTCTCTGTCTGTCCCCCCTCTCTGTCTGTCCCCCCTCTCTGTCTGTCCCCCCTCTCTGTCTGTCCCCCCTCTCTGTCTGTCTGTCCCCCCTCTCTGTCTGTCTGTCCCCACTCTCTGTCTGTCTGTCCCCACTCTCTGTCTGTCTGTCTGTCCCCCCTCTCTGTCTGTCTGTCCCCCCTCTCTGTCTGTCTGTCCCCACTCTCTGTCTGTCCCCCCTCTCTGTCTGTCCCCCCTCTCTGTCTGTCCCCCCTCTCTGTCTGTCCCCCCTCTCTGTCTGTCCCCCCTCTCTGTCTGTCCCCCCTCTCTGTCTGTCCCCCCTCTCTGTCTGTCCCCCCTCTCTGTCTGTCCCCCCTCTCTGTCTGTCCCCCCTCTCTGTCTGTCCCCCCTCTCTGTCTGTCCCCCCTCTCTGTCTGTCTGTCTGTCCCCCCTCTCTGTCTGTCTGTCTGTCCCCACTCTCTGTCTGTCTGTCTGTCCCCACTCTCTGTCTGTCTGTCTGTCCCCACTCTCTGTCTGTCTGTCTGTCCCCACTCTCTGTCTGTCTGTCTGTCCCCACTCTCTGTCTGTCTGTCTGTCCCCACTCTCTGTCTGTCTGTCCCCACTCTCTGTCTGTCTGTCTGTCTGTCCCCACTCTCTGTCTGTCCCCCCTCTCTGTCTGTCTGTCTGTCTGTCCCCACTCTCTGTCTGTCTGTCTGTCTGTCTGTCCCCACTCTCTGTCTGTCTGTCTGTCTGTCTGTCCCCACTCTCTGTCTGTCTGTCTGTCCCCCCTCTCTGTCTGTCTGTCTGTCTGTCCCCCCTCTCTGTCTGTCTGTCTGTCCCCACTCTCTGTCTGTCTGTCTGTCCCCACTCTCTGTCTGTCTGTCTGTCCCCACTCTCTGTCTGTCTGTCCCCACTCTCTGTCTGTCTGTCCCCACTCTCTGTCTGTCTGTCTGTCTGTCCCCACTCTCTGTCTGTCTGTCTGTCTGTCCCCACTCTCTGTCTGTCTGTCTGTCTGTCCCCCCTCTCTGTCTGTCCCCCCTCTCTGTCTGTCTGTCCCCACTCTCTGTCTGTCTGTCTGTCTGTCCCCCCCTCTCTGTCTGTCTGTCTGTCTGTCCCCCCTCTCTGTCTGTCTGTCCCCCCTCTCTGTCTGTCTGTCCCCCCTCTCTGTCTGTCCCCCCTCTCTGTCTGTCCCCCCTCTCTGTCTGTCCCCCCTCTCTGTCTGTCTGTCCCCCCTCTCTGTCTGTCTGTCCCCCCTCTCTGTCTGTCTGTCCCCCCTCTCTGTCTGTCTGTCCCCCCTCTCTGTCTGTCTGTCCCCCCTCTCTGTCTGTCCCCCCTCTCTGTCTGTCTGTCCCCCCTCTCTCTGTCTGTCTGTCTGTCCCCCCACTCTCTGTCTGTCTGTCTGTCTGTCCCCACTCTCTGTCTGTCTGTCTGTCTGTCCCCACTCTCTGTCTGTCTGTCTGTCTGTCCCCACTCTCTGTCTGTCTGTTTGTCTGTCTGTCCCCACTCTCTGTCTGTCTGTCTGTCTGTCTGTCCGTCCGTCCCCACTCTCTGTCTGTCTGTCCCCACTCTCTGTCTGTCTGTCTGTCTGTCCCCACTCTCTGTCTGTCTGTCTGTCTGTCTGTCCCCACTCTCTGTCTGTCTGTCTGTCTGTCTGTCCCCACTCTCTGTCTGTCTGTCTGTCTGTCTGTCTGTCTGTCTGTCCCCACTCTCTGTCTGTCCCCACTCTCTGTCTGTCCCCACTCTCTGTCTGTCCCCACTCTCTGTCTGTCCCCACTCTCTGTCTGTCCCCACTCTCTGTCTGTCTGTCTGTCCCCACTCTCTGTCTGTCTGTCTGTCCCCACTCTCTGTCTGTCTGTCTGTCTGTCCCCACTCTGTCTGTCTGTCTGTCCCCACTCTCTGTCTGTCTGTCCCCACTCTCTGTCTGTCTGTCTGTCTGTCCGTCCCCACTCTCTGTCTGTCTGTCTGTCTGTCCCCACTCTCTGTCTGTCTGTCTGTCCCCACTCTCTGTCTGTCTGTCTGTCCCCACTCTCTGTCTGTCTGTCTGTCCCCACTCTCTGTCTGTCTGTCTGTCCCCACTCTCTGTCTGTCTGTCTGTCCCCACTCTCTGTCTGTCTGTCTGTCCCCACTCTCTGTCTGTCTGTCTGTCCCCACTCTCTGTCTGTCTGTCTGTCCCCACTCTCTGTCTGTCTGTCCCCACTCTCTGTCTGTCTGTCTGTCCCCACTCTCTGTCTGTCTGTCTGTCCCCACTCTCTGTCTGTCTGTCTGTCCCCACTCTCTGTCTGTCTGTCTGTCCCCACTCTCTGTCTGTCTGTCTGTCCCCACTCTCTGTCTGTCTGTCTGTCCCCACTCTCTGTCTGTCTGTCTGTCCCCACTCTCTGTCTGTCTGTCTGTCCCCACTCTCTGTCTGTCTGTCTGTCCCCACTCTCTGTCTGTCTGTCTGTCCCCACTCTCTGTCTGTCTGTCTGTCCCCACTCTCTGTCTGTCTGTCTGTCCCCACTCTCTGTCTGTCTGTCTGTCCCCACTCTCTGTCTGTCTGTCTGTCCCCACTCTCTGTCTGTCTGTCTGTCCCCACTCTCTGTCTGTCTGTCTGTCCCCACTCTCTGTCTGTCTGTCTGTCCCCACTCTCTGTCTGTCTGTCCCCACTCTCTGTCTGTCTGTCCCCACTCTCTGTCTGTCTGTCTGTCCCCACTCTCTGTCTGTCTGTCTGTCCCCACTCTCTGTCTGTCTGTCCCCACTCTCTGTCTGTCTGTCCCCACTCTCTGTCTGTCTGTCTGTCCCCACTCTCTGTCTGTCTGTCTGTCTGTCTGTCCCCACTCTCTGTCTGTCTGTCTGTCTGTCCCCACTCTCTGTCTGTCTGTCCCCACTCTCTGTCTGTCTGTCCCCACTCTCTGTCTGTCTGTCTGTCCCCACTCTCTGTCTGTCTGTCTGTCCCCACTCTCTGTCTGTCTGTCTGTCCCCACTCTCTGTCTGTCTGTCTGTCTGTCCCCACTCTCTGTCTGTCTGTCTGTCTGTCCCCACTCTCTGTCTGTCTGTCTGTCCCCACTCTCTGTCTGTCTGTCTGTCCCCACTCTCTGTCTGTCTGTCTGTCTGTCCCCACTCTCTGTCTGTCTGCCTGTCTGTCTGTCCCCCCTCCCTCTCTGTCTGTCTGTCCCCCCTCCCTCTCTGTCTGTCTGTCCCCCCTCCCTCTCTGTCTGTCTGTCTGTCTGTCCCCCCTCCCTCTCTGTCTGTCTGTCTGTCCCTCCCTCTCTGTCTGTCTGTCTGTCCCTCCCTCTCTCTCTGTCTGTCTGTCTGTCCCTCCCTCTCTGTCTGTCTGTCCCCCCTCCCTCTCTGTCTGTCTGTCTGTCTGTCCCCCCTCCCTCTCTGTCTGTCTGTCTGTCCCTCCCTCTCTGTCTGTCTGTCTGTCCCCCCTCCCTCTCTGTCTGTCTGTCTGTCCCTCCCTCTCTGTCTGTCTGTCTGTCCCTCCCTCCCTCTCTGTCTGTCTGTCTGTCCCTCCCTCTCTGTCTGTCTGTCTGTCCCCCCTCCCTCTCTGTCTGTCTGTCTGTCCCCCCTCCCTCTCTGTCTGTCTGTCTGTCTGTCCCCCCTCCCTGTCTGTCTGTCTGTCTGTCCCCCCTCCCTGTCTGTCTGCCTGTCTGTCCCCCCTCCCTGTCTGTCTGTCTGTCCCCCCTCCCTCTCTGTCTGTCTGTCCCCCCTCCCTCTCTGTCTGTCTGTCCCCCCTCCCTCTCTGTCTGTCTGTCCCCCCTCCCTCTCTGTCTGTCTGTCCCCCCTCCCTCTCTGTCTGTCTGTCCCCCCTCCCTCTCTGTCTGTCTGTCCCCCCTCCCTCTCTGTCTGTCTGTCCCCCCTCCCTCTCTGTCTGTCTGTCCCCCCTCCCTCTCTGTCTGTCTGTCCCCCCTCCCTCTCTGTCTGTCTGTCCCCCCTCCCTCTCTGTCTGTCTGTCTGTCCCCCCTCCCTCCCTCTCTGTCTGTCTGTCTGTCCCCCCTCCCTCTCTGTCTGTCTGTCTGTCTGTCCCCCTCCCTCTCTGTCTGTCTGTCTGTCTGTCCCCCCCTCCCTCTCGGTCTGTCTGTCTGTCTGTCCCCCCTCCCTGTCTGTCTGTCCCCCCTCCCTGTCTGTCTGTCCCCCCTCCCTGTCTGTCTGTCCCCCCTCCCTGTCTGTCTGTCCCCCCTCCCTGTCTGTCTGTCCCCCCTCCCTGTCTGTCTGTCTGTCCCCCCTCTCTGTCTGTCTGTCTGTCCCCCCTCTCTGTCTGTCTGTCCTCTCTGTCTGTCTGTCTGTCTGTCCCCCCTCTCTGTCTGTCCTCTCTGTCTGTCTGTCTGTCTGTCTGTCCCCCCTCTCTGTCTGTCTGTCTGTCTGTCTGTCCCCCCTCTCTGTCTGTCTGTCTGTCTGTCCCCCCTCTCCACCACCACCTCCCCGTCCTTCATCACACACCACCTCCACCTCCCCGTCCTTCATCACACACCACCTCCACCTCCCCGTCCTTCATCACACACCACCTCCACCTCCCCGTCCTTCATCACACACCACCTCCACCTCCCCGTCCTTCATCACACACCACCTCCACCTCCCCGTCCTTCATCACACACCACCACCACCACCTCCCTGACCTCCCCAATACTCATATCTGTAGGTCTTGGTGTCTCGCGCTCTCACATGCAGGAAGTTCCCGGAGACATATCGCCTCTCATTTCTGTACAATGTGGTTTTCTGTTCACCATGAGAGCCGGGATCACACCTTCTGCTGGTAGGCGGCCTGTGACTGCAGACTGCAACTGCAACACTTCTTCTGAGTATACGGATCCCCACTTCTTCTGAGTATACGGATCCCCACTTCTTCTGAGTATACGGATCCCCACTTCTTCCGAGTATACGGATCCCCACTTCTTCCGAGTATACGGATCCCCCTCCTTTCCGAGTATACGGATCCCCCTCCTTTCCGAGTATACGGAATGCAATGGAACCCCAGTGCTCAGTCTGGGCACCTGACAGCCATCATTCCATCATTAGGCATGTATTCATAGAAAAAGTTTATTCATTACTGGCCATAACTCCGTCATGATAAAGTCTACATAATATATATATTGTGGATAATCCTGTCCTGATAAAGCCCACATAATGTGGATAATCTCATCCTGACAAAGTCCCTTAGAGCAAGGTGTGGAGCGCACGTCTTCACGCATACACGCTCTTTGGTTTATATAGGAAGTAACTTATTTTCTATAGCGAGGCGTGGAACGCTCGCCGATTTGCCATTTTGCTTCACAGGAAGTGACTGTAGGTTTGCACTTCCGAGTTAGAAGACAAACTATGAGTCTGTATCTCATTACTGGGGTCATACTTTATATATAATCACAATGGCTGCAGTGGACAGGTACCCCAGATGATGTCTATGGAGACGAAACGCGTCGGGACAGACTCTACTGCCGCCATATACATGTAACCAAAGCGCTGTTGATCTTTCTAAATGTGAGTTTTTTAACTTCATTAAACTTTCATACTTTTTATACGGAATCACGCTATGTGGCACTTTTTGTTCTCCTCTCTCTAACAATATACAGGAACATATGGGAGAATCCTTCTATTTTCCTTCATGAAATACCCTCCATGGAGACTATCACCCTAAGGACCGATTGAGGATTTGGCTTACCTGTCAAAGGTCTTCAGATCTGATGTTTTCAACCTTGGCATCTGCCAATACAAGCTTGTTTGACTCGTAGGACGTTGGTCCTTTTTGAGTTCAAACTATTTGGTAAGCCGTCATCTTATCGGTGGCCGATCACATTCACCACCTTGATGTCATAATGACGTTATGAACTCTTGGCTTATGTCCCTTTAAGGGTCATTTGGACTCACCACACCATTGGTTTCCATTTCACTTATGGACTTTACCTTTTATTTTTTTTTGTTTATATTTTTCAATGCAAAATTACTATGTATTCATTTAATTAGCGGTATACACTGTTTGTATTGACTATTGGGAGACCTATCAATTAGTCTCTGTTCACTTCATGTCTTAGCGCTGCACTTTTATTTTTACATTAACATTGCAATTGTCTGCCGTGTTAGCTGCTGTTTTTTTAAAGCGGTAGAGTGGTATTATATTTGCATTTTTCCCTATAATGTGGATAATCCTGTCCTGACAAAGTCCCCTATAATGTGTAAAATCCTGTCCTGACAAAGCTCCTATAATGTGTAAAATCCTGTCCTGACAAAGTCCCCTATAATGTGTAAAATCCTGTCCTGACAAAGCTCCTATAATGTGTAAAATCCTGTCCTGACAAAGTCCCCTATATTGTGTAAAATCCTGTCCTGACAAAGTCCCTATAATATATAATGTGGATAATCCCGTCCTGACAAAGTCCCTATAAGGTGGATAATCCCGTCCTGATAAAGTCCCTATAAGGTGGATAATCCGGACTATAATCCCGTCCTGACAAAGTCCCTATAATGTGGATAATCCCGTCCTGACAAAGTCCCTATAATGTGTATAATCCCGTCCTGACAGTCCTTATGCCGCGTACACACGATCGTGATTCACGGCGGTGAAAACACCGCCGTGAATCACGACATGAAATTAAATGAAAAACGAGGGAACAGCATTTTCCCCCACACACGACCGTTTTTCCCGTCATTTTTTTCTTTGTCGAGAAAAACGACCGTCTGTGGGCTCCGCGGCAGTGTCTCCCTATGGGAAAACTGCCGCGGAAAAAAATGATGGAAAAAACGATGAGAAAATTTAGAACATGTTCTAATTTTTCTCGTCGTTTTTCCTGCCGTTTTTCTCAACGAGAAAAACGGCATAAAGCCCACAGACGATCGTTTTTCTCGGCGAAAAAAAAAAATGTCATTTTTCCCGACGGGAAAATAATGTGGATAATCCCGTCCTGACAAAGTCCCTATAATGTGGATAATCCCGTCCTGACAAAGTCGGCAGTGTGTTTTGGCCTATGTGGTCTCAGTCACAGCTGTTTAATAAACTCCATTTTATTCTATAAAATACTCCCAGTCATAGTGGGATGGGCTAACCACCTTTATCTTTGTCAGTGCACACCCATAGTGGGAGGGGCTAATCACCTATACCTGCGCCAGTACATACTCATCACAATCCTTACTAAAGAAGAAATATGGGACAGCTGATTCTATTGGAATGTAACATAGTGAAGATCTGACTCCATACACCAATCCATACAATCCGCATCCTCCACCTCTGATCCAGAAAATACAATAATCAGCTATTTTATGGGGTTCATTATCTACAGAAGCCTTCTACGGGTGCTGGCTCCTCCCTATATAGGTTGGTGGGAGGAGTCAGTGGTAGAGGAGTGATATCGGTGGGGGAAGGTGAAGATAATGCATTGTTAGACTGTCATGGATATGCAGTAATGTTTGTCTGCCATCTTACCTTCCGCCTCATGTGTTCACCTTAGAGGTCAGACACTCTCACCTGGCTGCTTTTATAATCTCTCCTCCCAGTCTGGCTCCACCCCAGGCCCTATCAGAGAACTTTATATTAACCGGTGCACTGCAAGTCTGGCTTGCTGATCAACGTTGTTTGTTAAGCATTGTGTGTTTGGGTTCCTGCCTGCCTTGTGCTACGTCTGTCTCTGTGTTTCGATATTGGCTTGTTCTCGACTATCCCTGTCTGCTTGTGACCTTGACCTTTTGGCTTGTCCTTTGTTTATCCTTGTCTGCTTGTTGCACTGACCTTGGCTTATCCTCTCACTATCTCTTGTATCCTGAGCTGCTGCTTCCCCTCTATCCTCTATACCCTACGGAGTGTGAGCTAGGGGACTCTGGGGGCCGCAACCTGGACCCAGCTGCAGCTTAGGCCATCCTTAACCCTAGAGGCTCTGGGGAAAACCTGCTGGATCTTAGACTCCTGGCCCTGGGGAATCTTGGCCTCTAGCTTCCTCTGGGATCCCTGTTGTGCTCCAGTGGACCTGCCATCCTTGCCACCCAGTGTTCCATCCGCAGCAGTCAGCCATAGGGTCCACTACCTTGTGGTGCACTCCTGACCCCAACGTGTGCATCTGTCATTTGGCAACTCAGGTGACCTGAGAGTGACTTTGTTGTCTCTCGGTAATAATAATTCCAGATTTACTCTTCATCTAAAGAGAAAGACAGTTGAGGGTTATCCATGGCACGTTGGTGTCTGGGGCTTATGTGGGCCCCACAGGACAAAAACATAGGAGAACATCACCAGAGAGATCCTAAGAGCCCACCAGAGAACTCCTACATAGCAGAGCCCACCAGAGAGCTCCTACATAGCAGAGCCCACCAGAGAGCTCCTACACAGCGGAGCCCACCAGAGAGCTCCTACACAGCGGAGCCCACCAGAGAGCTCCTACACAGCGGAGCCCACCAGAGAGCTCCTACACAGCGGAGCCCACCAGAGAGCTCCTACACAGCGGCGCCCACCAGAGAGCTCCTACACAGCGGCGCCCACCAGAGAGCTTCTACACAGCGGCGCCCACCAGAGAGCTCCTACACAGCGGCGCCCACCAGAGAGCTCCTACACAGCGGCGCCCACCAGAGAGCTTCTACACAGCGGCGCCCACCAGAGAGCTCCTACACAGCGGCGCCCACCAGAGAGCTCCTACACAGCGGCGCCCACCAGAGAGCTCCTACACAGCGGCGCCCACCAGAGAGCTCCTACACAGCGGAGCCCACCAGAGAGCTCCTACATAGCAGAGCCCACCAGAGAGCTCCTACACAGCGGAGCCCACCAGAGAGCTCCTACACAGCGGCGCCCACCAGAGAGCTCCTACACAGCGGCGCCCACCAGAGAGCTTCTACACAGCGGCGCCCACCAGAGAGCTCCTACACAGCGGCGCCCACCAGAGAGCTCCTACACAGCGGCGCCCACCAGAGAGCTTCTACACAGCGGCGCCCACCAGAGAGCTCCTACACAGCGGCGCCCACCAGAGAGCTCCTACACAGCGGCGCCCACCAGAGAGCTCCTACACAGCGGCGCCCACCAGAGAGCTCCTACACAGCGGCGCCCACCAGAGAGCTCCTACACAGCGGAGCCCACCAGAGAGCTCCTACACAGCGGAGCCCACCAGAGAGCTCCTACACAGCGGAGCCCACCAGAGAGCTCCTACACAGCGGAGCCCACCAGAGAGCTTCTACACAGCGGAGCCCACCAGAGAGCTTCTACACAGCGGAGCCCACCAGAGAGACCCTACACAGCGGAGCCCACCAGAGAGACCCTACACAGCGGAGCCCACCAGAAAGACCCTACACAGCGGAGCCCACCAGAAAGACCCTACACAGCGGAGCCCACCAGAGAGCTCCTACATAGCGGAGCCCACCAGAGAGCTCCTACATAGCGGAGCCCACCAGAGAGCTCCTACTAGGAATGAGCTCGGTGTTCGAGACGAACGCATGTTCGACCTGAACATCGCCTGTTTGGCGAAACCAGAACTTTGTGGGCCGTTTGCGCCAATTTCGTGTGACGCGAACGGCCCACAATGCACTGCGCCATCGCACTGCATTGCCGGCACTGTGATTGGCCAAGCATGCACTGTGACCCCGCATGCTTGGCCAATCACAGCGTCGGCAGCGAGGAGAGACATAATTGGCCACAGGCAGGATGCCTGTGGACAATCATAGCTCAGGGGGGTTTAGTACACGCCCCACACTATAAAAGGCCGCCAGCACGGCGGCCTTGTGTAGTGTGTTCCGGCGTGCAGGGAAAGAGATACATAGGCAGGGACAGTGTGTTCTACAGTCTATTTTTTTCTCAGGCATCTGCAAGAGTTAGTGGGTGTTGTGTGCCCCCAGCACAGTATACACCTGTATCTACACTTTATTGCTGTTCTCTAAGCTAGATAGGCAGGCAGGGACAGTGTGTTCTTTTCTCAGGCATCTGCAGGCAGGAGTTGCTGTTCATTGCTGTTCTCTAAGCTAGATAGGCAGGCATGGACAGTGTGTTCTTTTCTCAGGCATCTGTAGCAGTTAGTGGGTGTTGTGTGGCCCAGCACAGTATACACCTGTGTAACGGCACCCCAATCTCAAGGGGTATTAACGCCGTTTACGAGGTTCCCTCTCCTTGACACACATCCACTCGCTACCGATATCCACAGCTAAACGACCCTTTCCTATAGGAGCCGACCCCTCTGGAAGAAGACGAGACGCACTCTGTCTCTTCTGTAGTAGGAATCAATTTATTATTGAGAAACATTGTAACTTTATACACAATTCAGGGCACATGATTTAACATGAACAAGGGCCCAGCTCCACCCACACATCCCAAAACTCAACACCTCATCCTGACGTCTGCTAGGCTTCAAAAGATCCCAACACAATAGAATATACGATCTCCAATACACATCTTCCCACAAAGGGTTGGCAGCCAGTCTGTCTGGCGACAACAGGTTCTAAACCCTTTACATCTTAAATCCCTTTGTATTGTAAATCCCAGTCTGCCTTTACAATACACACAAGTATAGGGTTAATTACTTCTATTCACACCAGACCTTCCCAAGTCATACTGAACAATAGAATGCAAATTACCTTAATTCCTCACAGCCATGATTACACAAAGTCAGGGCTGTAGGTGATGATATTAGCATCTAAGAGTATGTGTCTAAACATCATGAAGGCGTCACTTTCCAATTAACCTGTTGAGGTCATAATCAAACAGTAGAGAGTTCTTTGCAGGTATCCTGGGGAATATGGTGGATGAATATTACAGACCCAATCTAGATAAAATGTATGTACAGCATTGAATATGGCCATCATAGACCATATTGGGGTTTTCATTCACCCTGTGCCCCTAATAGAGACACAGGGTGATTGACACATAAGAGCCATTGGGGAAACTGGCGCAAGGGTATTTCATACTTCCTAAGCGATTCTGAGTTCCCCGAGCCTTCCCGTTACAACCTGTATATACCCGTCATTGCTGTTCTCTAATAAAGGCATCTGCTGGAGTTAGTGGGTGTTGTGTGCCTCCAGCACAATATACACTACCCAATTGCTGTGTTTTCCCATCTCCCTGCAGGCCATTACTATGTCTGGAAGGCCAACAAGGAGAGGCAGACAGTCACAAGCCAATAAAAGAGGGCAAGCAGGCTCTGTGTCTGGAGTTAACAGTGCTGGTCGTGGACGCGGTGCATCGTCATCAGCACATGGCCATGGGACACGATTGTCCTTATTTTCGGCAGCTGGACGTGTTGAGCCGCATCATGCCGAAGACTTGGTAGAGTGGATGACCAAGCCCTCCTCATCCTCTCTCACCCAGGCTCAGGGTACTGGCAAAGCAGCTGCCAAAGCGTCCTCTTCCCTGGTATCAATGTCAGACTCATCATCAGTCACTCCTTCCCTAGACCCACCATGTCCTCCTGAGGAGTCCCCCGAACTGTTTGAGCACAGTGTTGGGTACATGCTCCAGGAGGATGCCCAGCGTTTCGAAGGGTCTGAAGATGATACCCAGCTAGAGGAAGGCAGTAGCGTGAGAGCAGAGAGAGGGGATGCTCAAGAAGGACACCAATCTGGCAGTCATGTTCCAGCAGCTGCAGCATACTGCCAGATTGGATCCAGTGATGAGGAGGGAGGGGATGATGAGATCACTGACTCCACGTGGGTGCCTGATAGGAGAGAGGAGGATGAGGAGAAGGCACATCTCCAACGAGGCAGGATGCCCTCCGGGGGGCCAGAGTAAGGGCAGTACACCGACGGAATCACACCGCAGAGCTCCGCCTGTGCAGGGCGCTGCCTCTGCCCGTCATTCAAAAAGTTCTTTGGTGTGGGCCTTTTTTGAGGCTAGTGCATCAGATCGCACAGCTGCTGTTTGCAACATATGTCTCAAGCGTATATCGCGTGGCCAAAACATCAGCCGCTTGGGCACCACATGCTTGACCAGACATATGTTGACCTGCCATGCAGCTCGTTGGCAAGCCTACCTTAAAGACCCACACCAAAGAACAAAGCGGACCTCTCCTTAAACCGCATCAGCTGGGAACTCCAACCCCACTATACCTTCAGTCCTCTCTGAAACCTGCACTGAGAGGAATGAAGGTGTAGAATTAGGTGCGTCACAGCCAAGTACTTGTGGGCACTCTGCTAGCAGTACACCGACGTCCGATTCTAGCAGGCAAATTTCCCTGCCCCAGCTGCTGGACCGTCGAAAGAAGTTCACTCCCAGCCATCCACATGCCCAGCGGTTGAATGCTAGCTTGGCTAAATTGCTAACACTTCAACTGCTGCCTTTTCAGTTGGTAGACTCGGCCCCCTTCCGTGAGTTTGTGCAATGTGCGGTTCCTCAGTGGCAGGTTCCCAAACGCCACTTTTTCTGACAGAAGGCTATTCCGGCTCTCTACCGGCATGTGGAAGGCAATGTCTTGGCCTCGCTGGACAGGGCGGTCAGCGGTAAGGTGCATATTACCGCTGACTCATGGTCCAGCAGGCATGGACAGGGACGTTACTTTTCTTTCACGGCCCATTGGGTCACTCTTTTGGCAGCTGGGAAGGATGCAGGACAAGGTGCAGTAGTGTTGGAGGTTGTTCCACCGCCACGCCTCCAAAATGCTACTACTGGTTGTGACACACCTCTGTCCTCCACCACCTCCTCTTCTTCTTCCTCCATGGCCTCTTCCTGTGCTTTGTCCTCGGAACCAGCGGTGCTCCGTAGGCGTTCAAGGGGCTACGTAAGTACGCAGGCAAAAAGATGCCATGCCGTGCTTGCGCTGGTGTGTTTGGGGGACAGAAGCCACACTGGGGCAGAGGTCCTGTCTGCTCTGCAGGGCCAGGCCGAGAGGTGGTTGACGCCACGCCAGCTTAAGCCAGGAATGGTAGTTTGCGACAATGGCACCAACCTCCTCTCCGCTCTTCGACAGGGACAACTGACCCATGTGCCCTGTGTGGCTCACATCCTTAACCTGGTGGTGCAGCGGTTCTTGGGCAGGTACCCGGGCTTACAGGATGTCCTGAGGCAGGCCAGGAAAGTCTGTGTGCATTTCCGCAGATCTTATAATGCCAGTGCTCGCCTGGCTGAGCTGCAAAAGGAGTTGAACCTGCCCAAGAACCGCCTTATATGTGACAATTTTTTAGTCCGCAGCCCCAAAGTATGATCGGTTCCAGCAACCATCGCCAGCGTCTGATATACATGGTGCAGGAATACCTAGGGGCAAGGTCAGACTTGGACACCTTCCCACCGAAAATCCTCTGGCTTACTGGGTCTTGAGGATGGATCACTGGCCAGAGCTTGCACAGTATGCAATTGAGCTACTGGCCTGTCCTGCATCCAGCGTTCTTTCGGAACGCACATTCAGTGCTGCTGGAGGATTTGTCACGGATCACAGGGTGCGCCTGTCCACCGACTCGGTTAATTGACTGACCTTCATAAAGATGAACCAGTCTTGGATCACCACCAGCTACCAAACACCTGAAGCTGATATAACAGAATAATTTATTTTGAAATGTCACATCCCTTCAAGACTGATGCTGATGCTGAGTGACTGTGCTGTTATGTTGACTGACTATCCTCCTCCTCCTCAATGATCCGATTGATGATGATAGCTTGGAAGAACATTTTTGTTTATGGGTGCCGCCACCAGTGGCTAAGGCCCAGTTTTTCAGCCCCTGTTTAACAGGGCGTGTAATTACAATTTTTTTATGCAATACTTTGCAACAGGGCTCATTGCTGTGCTCCAAGTACAGTATCTGTGAGGGGTTGGAGTGTTGTGGCACCAGTGCCTAAGGCCCAATTTTTCTGCTCCTGTTTAACAGGGGCGTGTCATTACAATTCTTGATCTAATAATTTACAGCGGGGCCCATTCATGCGCCCACCAAGACTAACTGTGAGGGCTTGTTTGGCAACAACAACATCTAATGGGGCAAATTTCAGCTGAGTATATACGGCAGGCCCCTACTTTCAAACATCCAACTTACAAACGACTCCTCCTTGCAAACGGAAGGAGACAACAGGAAGTGAGAGGAAATCTACCCCTAGGAAGGGAAATTCTCTCCTGTAAGAATTAATATGGGAAAAAGGTGTCTCCTCTGTACTGATGCTTTATCACCAATCCTTGTTTCAATAAAAACCCCACTTTTCAAAAACATTTGTCATTGGGACGGAAAGTGAGGTGAAATGTTCTGAACAGGGGCACAGACAGCAAAACAAATGTTACAGGGGTGATAACCCTTCCCTATGTTTTCCAAAAAGCTTAAAAATAGATTTTTTGGGCTGGAGCTACACTTAAACAATGTACCTGTTCCAAATTAGAAAAAGATTCTACTTAAGAACAAACCTACAGTCCCTGTCTTGTATGCACCGCCTGTATACTGCTGTTCAGGGTATATAGGGCCTTTTTTTAATTTTGGGTGCGGGGTTCCCCTTAATATCCATACAAGTGAGGTGGGGGGGTACTCATGCCATTTTTCTCAATGATTTTTATCCAGATTGCCGGGACCAGACATTACATTAAAGCCGCAAGCAGTTTTAAATGTCTTTTTTTCCTTTAGAAATGTAATTTTGTGCAGGGACAGTTCTAAACACGGGAAACACGTGGCACTTCACAGGCATACTTTAGACACCCCCCAGGTACAATATTTAAAGGAATATTTCACTTTTTTTTTTCAATTTATGCATCATTAAAATGACTGCTCCCGAAAAAACTGCCATTTTTAAAACTTTTTTTTGCATTGATGCATGTCCCCTGGGGCAGGACCCGGTTCCCCAAACACTTTTTAGGACAATGACTTGCATATTAGTAGTTATAATTAGCACTTTTGATTTCGAACATACGCATCCATTGTATTTAATAGGGTTCTAACAGAGCCTACAAGAGAGCTCCTACATAGCAGAGCCCACCAGAGAGCTCCTACATATCAGAGCCCACCAGAGAGCTCCTACATAGCAGAGCCCACCAGAGAGCTCCTACATAGCAGAGCCCACCAGAGAGCTCCTACATATCAGAGCCCACCAGAGAGCTCCTACATATCAGAGCCCACCAGAGAGCTCCTACATATCAGAGCCCACCAGAGAGCTCCTACATAGCAGAGCCCACCAGAGAGCTCCTACATAGCAGAGCCCACCAGAGAGCTCCTACATAGCAGAGCCCACCAGAGAGCTCCTACATAGCAGAGCCCACCAGAGAGCTCCTACATAGCAGGGCCCACCAGAGAGCTCCTACATAGCAGAGCCCACCAGAGAGACCCTACATAGCAGGGCCCACCAGAGAGATCCTACATAGCAGAGCCCACCAGAGAGAACCTACATAGCAGAGCCCACCAGAGAGACCCTACATAGCAGAGCCCACCAGAGAGCTCCTACATAGCAGAGCCCACCAGAGAGCTCCTACATAGCAGAGCCCACCAGAGAGCTCCTACATAGCAGAGCCAACCAGAGAGCTCCTACATAGCAGAGCCCACCAGAGAGAACCTACATAGCAGAGCCCACCAGAGAGCTCCTACATAGCAGAGCCCACCAGAGAGCTCCTACATAGCAGAGCCCACCAGAGAGATCCTACATAGCAGAGCCCATGAGAGAGCTCCTACATAGCAGAGCCCACCAGAGAGCTCCTACACAGCAGAGCCCACCAGAGAGAACCTACATAGCAGAGCCCACCAGAGAGAACCTACATAGCAGAGCCCACCAGAGACCTCCTACATAGCAGAGCCCACCAGAGAGCTCCTACATAGCAGAGCCCACCAGAGAGCTCCTACATAGCAGAGCCCACCAGAGAGCTCCTACATAGCAGAGCCCACCAGAGAGAATCTACATAGCAGAGCCCACCAGAGAAACCCTACATAGCAGGGCCCACCAGAGAGATCCTACATAGCAGGGCCCACCAGAGAGATCCTACATAGCAGAGCCCACCAGAGAGCTCCTACATAGCAGAGCCCACCAGAGAGAATCTACATAGCAGAGCCCACCAGAGAGCTCCTACATAGCAGAGCCCACCAGAGAGCTCCTACATAGCAGGGCCCACCAGAGAGATCCTACATAGCAGAGCCCACCAGAGAGCTCCTACATAGCAGAGCCCACCAGAGAGCTCCTACATAGCAGAGCCCACCAGAGAGCTCCTACATAGCAGAGCCCACCAGAGAGCTCCTACATAGCAGAGCCCACCAGAGAGCTCCTACATAGCAGAGCCCACCAGAGAGCTCCTACATAGCAGAGCCCACCAGAGAGCTCCTACACAGCAGAGCCCACCAGAGAGCTTCTACATAGCAGAGCCCACCAGAGAGAACCTACATAGCAGAGCCCACCAGAGAGCTCCTACACAGCAGAGCCCACCAGAGAGCTCTTACATAGAAGAGCCCACCAGAGACCTCCTACACAGCAGAGCCCACCAGAGAGCTCCTACATAGAAGAGCCCACCAGAGAGCTCCTACATAGCAGAGCCCACCAGAGACCTCCTACATAGAAGAGCCCACCAGAGAGCTCCTACACAGAGCCCACTAGAGAGATCCTACATAGCAGAGCCCACCAGAGAGCTCCTACATAGCAGAGCCCACCAGAGAGAACCTACACAGCAGAGCCCACCAGAGAGCTCCTACATAGCATAGCCCACCAGAGAGAATCTACATAGCAGAGCCCACCAGAGAGCTCCTACATAGCAGAGCCCACCAGAGAGAATCTACATAGCAGAGCCCACCAGAGAGAATCTACATAACAGAGCCCACCAGAGAGCTCCTACATAGCAGAGCCCACCAGAGAGATCCTACATAGCAGAGCCCACCAGAGAGAATCTACATAGCAGAGCCCACCAGAGACCTCCTACATAGCAGAGCCCACAAGAGAGCTCCTACATAGCAGAGCCCACCAGAGAGAACCTACATAGCAGAGCCCACCAGAGAGCTCCTACATAGCAGAGCCCACCAGAGAGCTCCTACATAGCAGAGCCCACCAGAGAGCTCCTACATAGCAGAGCCCACCAGAGAGCTCCTACATAGCAGAGCCCACCAGAGAGCTCCTACATAGCAGAGCCCACCAGAGAGCTCCTACATAGCAGAGCCCACCAGAGAGCTCCTACATAGCAGAGCCAACCAGAGAGCTCCTACATAGCAGAGCCCACCAGAGACCTCCTACATAGCAGAGCCCACCAGAGAGCTCCTACATAGCAGAGCCCACCAGAGAGCTCCTACATAGCAGAGCCAACCAGAGAGCTCCTACATAGCAGAGCCCACCAGAGAGAACCTACATAGCAGAGCCCACCAGAGACCTCCTACATAGCAGAGCCCACCAGAGAGCTCCTACATAGCAGAGCCCACCAGAGAGAACCTACATAGCAGAGCCCACCAGAGACCTCCTACATAGCAGAGCCCACCAGAGAGCTCCTACATAGCAGAGCCCACCAGAGAGAACCTACATAGCAGAGCCCACCAGAGAGCTCCTACATAGCAGAGCCCACCAGAGAGCTCCTACATAGCAGAGCCCACCAGAGAGCTCCTACATAGCAGAGCCCACCAGAGAGCTCCTACATAGCAGAGCCCACCAGAGACCTCCTACATAGCAGAGCCCACCAGAGAGCTCCTACATAGCAGAGCCCACCAGAGAGCTCCTACATAGCAGAGCCAACCAGAGAGCTCCTACATAGCAGAGCCCACCAGAGAGAACCTACATAGCAGAGCCCACCAGAGAGCTCCTACATAGCAGAGCCCACCAGAGAGCTCCTACATAGCAGAGCCCACCAGAGAGCTCCTACATAGCAGAGCCCACCAGAGAGCTCCTACATAGCAGAGCCCACCAGAGAGCTCCTACATAGCAGAGCCCACCAGAGAGCTCCTACATAGCAGAGCCCACCAGAGAGCTCCTACATAGCAGAGCCCACCAGAGAGCTCCTACATAGCAGAGCCCACCAGAGAGCTCCTACATAGCAGAGCCCACCAGAGAGCTCCTACATAGCAGAGCCCACCAGAGACCTCCTACATAGAAGAGCCCACCAGAGAGCTCCTACACAGAGCCCACCAGAGAGCTCCTACATAGCAGAGCCCACCAGAGACCTCCTACATAGAAGAGCCCACCAGAGAGCTCCTACACAGAGCCCACCAGAGAGATCCTACATAGCAGAGCCCACCAGAGAGCTCCTACATAGCAGAGCCCACCAGAGAGAACCTACACAGCAGAGCCCACCAGAGAGCTCCTACATAGCAGAGCCCACCAGAGAGAATCTACATAGCAGAGCCCACCAGAGAGCTCCTACATAGCAGAGCCCACCAGAGAGAATCTACATAGCAGAGCCCACCAGAGAGAATCTACATAGCAGAGCCCACCAGAGAGCTCCTACATAGCAGAGCCCACCAGAGAGATCCTACATAGCAGAGCCCACCAGAGAGAATCTACATAGCAGAGCCCACCAGAGACCTCCTACATAGCAGAGCCCACCAGAGAGAATCTACATAGCAGAGCCCACCAGAGAGCTCCTACATAGCAGAGCCCACCAGAGAGAATCTACATAGCAGAGCCCACCAGAGAGAATCTACATAGCAGAGCCCACCAGAGAGCTCCTACATAGCAGAGCCCACCAGAGAGATCCTACATAGCAGAGTCCACCAGAGAGAATCTACATAGCAGAGCCCACCAGAGACCTCCTACATAGCAGAGCCCACCAGAGAGCTCCTACATAGCAGAGCCCACCAGAGAGAACCTACATAGCAGAGCCCACCAGAGACCTCCTACATAGCAGAGCCCACCAGAGAGCTCCTACATAGCAGAGCCCACCAGAGAGCTCCTACATAGCAGAGCCCACCAGAGAGCTCCTACATAGCAGAGCCCACCAGAGAGCTCCTACATAGCAGAGCCCACCAGAGAGCTCCTACATAGCAGAGCCCACCAGAGAGCTCCTACATAGCAGAGCCAACCAGAGAGCTCCTACATAGCAGAGCCCACCAGAGAGAACCTACATAGCAGAGCCCACCAGAGAGCTCCTACATAGCAGAGCCCACCAGAGAGCTCCTACATAGCAGAGCCCACCAGAGAGCTCCTACATAGCAGAGCCCACCAGAGAGCTCCTACATAGCAGAGCCAACCAGAGAGCTCCTACATAGCAGAGCCCACCAGAGAGCTCCTACATAGCAGAGCCCACCAGAGAGCTCCTACATAGCAGAGCCCACCAGAGAGCTCCTACATAGCAGAGCCCACCAGAGAACTCCTACATAGCAGAGCCCACCAGAGAGCTCCTACATAGCAGAGCCCACCAGAGAGATCCTACATAGCAGAGCCCACCAGAGAGCTCCTACATAGCAGAGCCCACCAGAGAGCTCCTACATAGCAGAGCCCACCAGAGAGCTCCTACATAGCAGAGCCCACCAGAGAGCTCCTACATAGCAGAGCCCACCAGAGAGCTCCTACATAGCAGAGCCAACCAGAGAGCTCCTACATAGCAGAGCCCACCAGAGAGCTCCTACATAGCAGAGCCCACCAGAGAGCTCCTACATAGCAGAGCCCACCAGAGAGCTCCTACATAGCAGAGCCCACCAGAGAGCTCCTACATAGCAGAGCCCACCAGAGAGCTCCTACATAGCAGAGCCCACCAGAGAGCTCCTACATAGCAGAGCCCACCAGAGAGCTCCTACATAGCAGAGCCCACCAGAGAGCTCCTACATAGCAGAGCCCACCAGAGAGCTCCTACATAGCAGAGCCCACCAGAGAGATCCTACATAGCAGAGCCCACCAGAGAGCTCCTACATAGCAGAGCCCACCAGAGAGCTCCTACATAGCAGAGCCCACCAGAGAGCTCCTACATAGCAGAGCCCACCAGAGAGCTCCTACATAGCAGAGCCAACCAGAGAGCTCCTACATAGCAGAGCCCACCAGAGAGCTCCTACATAGCAGAGCCCACCAGAGAGCTCCTACATAGCAGAGCCCACCAGAGAGCTCCTACATAGCAGAGCCCACCAGAGAGCTCCTACATAGCAGAGCCCACCAGAGAGCTCCTACATAGCAGAGCCCACCAGAGACCTCCTACATAGCAGAGCCCACCAGAGAGCTCCTACATAGCAGAGCCCACCAGAGAGCTCCTACATAGCAGAGCCAACCAGAGAGCTCCTACATAGCAGAGCCCACCAGAGAGCTCCTACATAGCAGAGCCCACCAGAGAGCTCCTACATAGCAGAGCCCACCAGAGAGAATCTACATAGCAGAGCCCACCAGAGAGCTCCTACATAGCAGAGCCCACCAGAGACCTCCTACATAGCAGAGCCCACCAGAGAGCTCCTACATAGCAGAGCCCACCAGAGAGCTCCTACATAGCAGAGCCCACCAGAGAGCTCCTACATAGCAGAGCCCACCAGAGAGCTCCTACATAGCAGAGCCCACCAGAGAGCTCCTACATAGCAGAGCCCACCAGAGAGCTCCTACATAGCAGAGCCCACCAGAGACCTCCTACATAGCAGAGCCCACCAGAGAGCTCCTACATAGCAGAGCCCACCAGAGAGAACCTACATAGCAGAGCCCACCAGAGAGCTCCTACATAGCAGAGCCCACCAGAGAGCTCCTACATAGCAGAGCCCACCAGAGAGCTCCTACATAGCAGAGCCAACCAGAGAGCTCCTACATAGCAGAGCCCACCAGAGAGCTCCTACATAGCAGAGCCCACCAGAGAGCTCCTACATAGCAGAGCCCACCAGAGAGCTCCTACATAGCAGAGCCCACCAGAGAGCTCCTACATAGCAGAGCCCACCAGAGAGCTCCTACATAGCAGAGCCCACCAGAGACCTCCTACATAGCAGAGCCCACCAGAGAGCTCCTACATAGCAGAGCCCACCAGAGAGCTCCTACATAGCAGAGCCAACCAGAGAGCTCCTACATAGCAGAGCCCACCAGAGAGCTCCTACATAGCAGAGCCCACCAGAGAGCTCCTACATAGCAGAGCCCACCAGAGAGAATCTACATAGCAGAGCCCACCAGAGAGCTCCTACATAGCAGAGCCCACCAGAGAGCTCCTACATAGCAGAGCCCACCAGAGAGCTCCTACATAGCAGAGCCCACCAGAGACCTCCTACATAGCAGAGCCCACCAGAGAGCTCCTACATAGCAGAGCCCACCAGAGAGCTCCTACATAGCAGAGCCCACCAGAGAGCTCCTACATAGCAGAGCCCACCAGAGAGCTCCTACATAGCAGAGCCCACCAGAGAGCTCCTACATAGCAGAGCCCATTAGAATAATTCTGGTGGGTTTGATATGATGCTAGCATCTCAGTCTTGGATGGTGACATTGCACACCTCCCAACAATTTGAGATGGGAATGAGGGACACCTATTAGCAAATGTACGTAGGCATAGGACACGCCCCCTTCCACACCACCTTAAAGGAGAATTAACCAAAGAAATGGTTAAATAAATCCACAAGGGCTTTTTTTTTTTGTTACCACTAATATTCCTTTATGTCGGCTTTTGAAATTTAGAAATGTAGAAATCAGATGAAAGGTTTAGCGCTGGGAAACACTTTTTGAAAGATAAATAGTAAATTTTATATACAATTATATAAATCAGACCACAATGAGGGAAAAATGAGGAAAGAGGAAAGAGGGACATTGTTCCGAATCCGGGACAGTCCCTCGAAATCCGGGGCAGTCCCTTGCAATCCGGGGCAGTCCCTCAAAAACCGAGACAGTCCCTTGCAATCCGGGACAGTCCCTCGAAATCCGGGACAGTCCCTTGCAATCCGGGGCAGTCCCTCGAAATCCGGGACAGTTGGGAGCTATGGACATTGCATGATGTCTGGATAAAGATGGAGAGAAAGGCAGTTGAAGGCCCTGTCAGGGAAGTCATGTGATCTCTGTGAGACGTAATAAATACCTGGAAGGGTCACACAGACTCATAGATGCCCTTCTCATGAATTCATAGACCTGGTGACAGAGCCCCTGTCATGGTGATCCAATGGCCCCAATGAAGTATATAGATAAGGACTCTGTATATTCCTTCAGGTCAGAGAGTAAACACAGCCAGGCAATTACCATTTTCAGGGGAAATTCAGCAATGCCTACACATGTCTCTCTATAAGGCTGCTTCTCGGAACGGGGGAGGGAGGCTGTCTGGCAGTTCTTCTGGAAGAATTAGTCCACCAGACGTCTCATAATTTCCTCTTCTCACCCCACCCCCACCCACTGCGAGAAAAACAGAACTTACCAAATCACTAATTATGGAACTTCTCCTAATAAGCAGAACGAGTTCTCATTATAGCCGAGGTCAGCGATGGGTGGAGCCAGGTCATTTTCCAGTGACACCGAGCTCTGCGTACCATGAAAGGTCTACATACCATCATCTGTGTACCATGAGAGGTCTGGGTACCATGAGAAGTCTGCGTACCATGATCCCTACCAACCCATCAGTGCCAACAGGCAACAAATCAATGGGGGCTTCACACTGCAGACCCATCCCTGGACACATATCACCTCCCAACACCAGGCCACTAGGGATGAGCTTTATGTTCGGGTCGAACATAAGTTTAACTCGAACATTGGTTGTTCACCCGTTCGCCGAATAGCGAACAATTTGGGGTGTTTGCGGCAAATTCGAAAGCCGCGGAACACCCTTTAAAAGTCTATGGGAGAAATCAAAAGTGCTAATTATAAAGGCTAATATGCAAGTTATTGTCATAAAAAGTGTTTGGGGACCCGGGTCCTGCCCCAGGGGACATTTATCAATGCAAAAAAAAGGTTTAAAAACTGCAGTTTTTCGGGAGCAGTGATTTTAATAATGCTTAAAATGAAACAATAAAAGTGAAATATTCCTTTAAATTTCGTACCTGGGGGGTGTGTATAGTATGCCTGTAAAGTAGCGCTTGTTTCCCGTGTTTAGAACTGTCCCTGCACAAAATGTAATTTCTGAAGGGAAAAAAGTCATTTAAAAATACTCGCGGCTATTAATGAATTGTCGGGTCCCGGCAATACAGATATAAAAGTCATTGAAAAAAACGACATGGGTCCCCCCCCCCCAGTCCATTACCAGGCCCTTCAGATCTGGTATGGATATTAAGGGGAACCCCACACCAAAAAAAAAAAAAATGGCATGGGGTTCCCCCCAAAAATCCATACTAGACCCTTACCTGAACCGTACCAGGCCACATGCCCTCAACATGGGAAGGATGTCCCCATGTTGATGGGGACAAGGGCCTCATCCCCACAACCCTTGCCCGGTAGTTGTGGGGGTCTGCGGGCGGAGGGCTTATCGGAATCTGGAAGAACCCTTTAACAAAGGGGACCCCCAGATCCAGCCCCCCCCCTTTGTAAATTGGTAACGAGGTACATTGTACCCCTACCATTTCACCCAAAAAAGTGACAAAAAAAAAGGTTAAAAAAAAAAACACACACACAGTTTGGGACAAGTCCTTTAATGGGAAAAAAAAAAAAGAAATTCCAGCGCTGTAATCCTTTTACTGATTTTTAATTTGAATAGTTTACAGCCGGCAGGACTCAACAATCTATCCGTATTTTTAGAGTCTTAAATGCTGGCGGTCCGCTATTTATGTGTAGCGGGTGGTCATATTTAGGGGAAGCATCTGAGTGGTAACAGGCTCAGATGCAATAATTGTTAAGATTCATGGACCAATTTATGCCAGTGGGAAATATCAATGTTGTCCAGTTCCTTGGGGTCTATAGGTGGCGCTGCCACCATAGGCCGGGGTTGAACCACCATTGGAGGGCTGTGCCCTTTGTGTCCTCTCGCGACAGTAGTACAGCGGGGCGGGGAACCTGCTGTGCCTGTTGTGGGAGGGTATAAAGGGGGCAGACATCTTCCGCTCGGGGTCCACGCCCAGTAGACATGTGCACTGCCAAAAAATTCGTTAGTTTTCGTTTTCGTTTCATTCGTTTTTTTTTTTTTTCGTTTTTCGGGTCATTCGTTATGATCGCAATTCGTAAATTCGTAAATTTGTACATTCGTAAATTTATACATTCGTAAATTTGTACATTCGTAAATTTGTACATTCATAAATTTGTACATTCGTAAATTTATACATTCGTAAATTTATACATTCGTAATTTCGGAAATTTGGAAATTCGATATTTTCGAAAACCCGAAAATTTAAAAATCTGAAAAAATAACTATTAAATTATAGGTATTGTAATTTCCTTTCAAATTTGGCTGTTAGCGAACGTAACGAATACAAATTTATCTGAAGTTACGCATAACCTGAAATAACAAATGCCGCATCTAAACAAATGGAACGGAACAAATTAATAATAATAATAAAACGTTTTTATTTTTATTATTGTTATTTATTATTATTATTAATTCATTACGTTCCATTCGTTTAGATACGGCATTCATTATGTCGGAAAACAATTCGTAACTTCGTTAAGTTCACTAACAGCCAAATTTGAAAGGAAATTACAATACCTATAATTGAATAGTTAGTAATAGTTAAGTTATTAGTTAATTATTATTTCAGATTTCCGAATTTACTAATTTACGATTGTACGAATGTACAAATTTACGAATGTACGAATATTCGGAAATTCGTAAATTCAAATTTACGAATTTCCGGATAGTTGTACATTCGTAAATTCGTGCATTGGTAAATTCGTATATTCGTAAATTCGTACATTCGTAAATTTGAATTTACGAATATTCATTAAAATTTGTTAAATGAGTTTTCGTTAATTCGGATATTTCCGAATTAACGAATTTGTCGAAATTTGTTAAAAAACGAATTCGGAACGAAACGAATTGCACATGTCTAACGCCCAGGCACCTTCAGCCTGGGGGTGAGTGATGGTGGTCTCCGGGTGCCCTAGGCCCAGAGACAGAGCTGGGGTCTCACCCCAGACACCTTCGGTCTGGGGTGAGGTACTTTCTGGAGGCCTGGGGCCCAGTACATTCGACTGGGTTCCGCGAGGGCTCCTAGGGTTTCCCCCGGTGTGGACGCCCAAATCTAGGACGAGGAGGCCAGGGAGGTGACCCTATCCGAAGACCCGGTGCAGCATTCGCTGGTGACGGTGGGGCCTCTGGTAACTGTCCAGATGGATGTCCTTTCCCTGACAAGGGCCGTCGCTTCTAGAAGGTAGTTCAAGTTCTCATGGTCGGTGGCAGCGACTGTGCGTCAAGCCTGTTGGTGTTATACAGAACAGGAGAAAACCAAGTTTAAGTTTGTGCCTGGACCTTCCTTCCCCACCTCGTCTGAACTGAATGTGTTACAACCTGTCTGCTCTCACAGAGACTGTTTATTGCTTTCAGTGGTGTGGACAGCAGAGGTGGGGGACTTGAGTCACCTGTTTGAGGACTTGCGACTTGCTTGACAGAATTCAATAAATGACTCCACTTGACTTTGACTTGTCACTAATGACTTGCGACTTGACTTTGACTTGGGCTATATGACTTGCAATGACTTAACACCACTAACTCTAACCGCAAGCCGCCGTCTGCCTACCTGATCAGCATGTCATGCAGACAGAAGGCGGCCATTGCAGTGTTCAAAAGCCACGCCTCCTCGTCTGTGATAGGTGGAACACTCAATTTCACAGCAGGCAGTGTTCAGCCTATCACGGACATCCTCTTATCCTCGTCTGTGTTATGAGGATGAGCAGATGTCCGTGATAGGTGGAACACTGAATGCTGGGAAATTGAGTGTTCCGCCTATCACAGACGGGGAGGAGGCGCGGATTTTGAAAACTGGAATGGCCGATGGGATGCCGCCGATCAGGTACACGGCTGACGGGCACAGTGAAGCATGGGCACAGTGAGACACGGGCACAGTGAGGCATTGGGCACAGTGAGGCATTGGGCACAGTGAGACACGGGCACAGTGAGGCATTGGGCACAGTGAAGCATGGGCACAGTGAGACACGGGCACAGTGAGACACGGGCACAGTGAGGCATGGGCACAGTGAAGCATGGGCACAGTGAAGCATGGACACAGTGAAGCATGGGCACAGTGAAGCATGGGCACAGTGAGGCATGGGCACAGTGAAGCATGGGCACAGTGAGGCACAGTGAGGCATGGGCACATAACCAATATTATTTATTGTTATCCCTCCTATTATTTTTATACAGTATGGGGTAGATCAGTATTTTGACTTGATTTGTGACTTGACCAAAATAAATGACTTGACTTGACTTGCTTGACTTCTAGCAGGGACTCGACTTGACTTGCTTGCTTTTCGTCACAGTAACTTGGGACTTGCTTGAGACTTGAAGGTTAAGACTTGAGACTTGCTTGTGACTTGCACATGTGTGACTTACTCCCATGTCTGGTGGACAGTAACTTACTGGGAGCTAAGGGTCCTACCTCCACCTGCGTGGTCGGTGGGAATCATTCTCAAGAGAAGGTTTGGCTCTGGATGGAAACACAGACCCGAAGGTATAGTTTGATTAGCTCCATCTTTGCACACAGTATGGTGTGAGCTGGTGGTTCGCCACACTCTCCTCCCTGGTCCCCTAGACGAGAGCCAAGTGTCAGAAGGGAGTAAAGGGTGAGGTCGCTACACGTGGGGGCTCGGGTCCGGGATGTGTGTTTACATTAATGGAGCCGAAACCCTCAGGGTTTGAACTTTGCTGCCCAGAGGAGTTCCGAGGAGGTTGGCCATATTGGCCATTGCGCCACGAGGCACACCCAGACTGCACAGTTTGTGGGCGTGACCAGGAGAAAGCCCGCGAATCGGTGCAGAGGATGGGAGGAGTCTGGCCATGTGAGGAGTTGCACGTGGGGACTTTGGCGCGAAGTGAGCAGTGCGCATTGGTAAAGCAAACAGTCAGTATGTTCACTACTAATACCTCATGGACTCCGGTTCCTACTTCTACAACCACGAGGATGACGTCGTTTGCTGCTTCGCTGACGGATATGGGGGTCAGGCTCAAGCCCCGGGGGCGATTCGCCCTGTACGTATGTAAGGACGTTGAGGCTCTCGGTGTGATTTGTCCCGGCTGTTCGGGACCGGTCTTTCATCTGAAGCCATTCGGGCGATGCAAGGCCTGTAAAGAGTTAATTTTTGAGGTGGAGCAACCCACAGAAAGGCCTCGAGCCTTCCACCTTAACTGTATCACGGGCGCCACCACTCTTGAGGGAGAAGTCAGAGCTTGTACAGCCACCCCTACGCGCACTGTAGAGACTTTGGAGAAAGTCGCGAGTAAAAGTTTGGAGAGAGAAAAATCCGAAGATGCTGCTTCGGTCACCTCAGTGTCCTTACTCCCACGCCAAAGAGGAAGATTGGTCATGTCAAGGCTTCCTGCGGCCGTGATGGAGCTACGCCCCAGCGCTTGCCTGGCCTGGATGGATCCCAAGGGAAAAGTCCTGGACATCCTTGCTCAAGCATGGGCCGAGGTAAGCCGGGGAGCGGGACTTGGTGTTTGGTTGGAGGTGTCAGGGAGCCCATCGGAGGGTGTAACTCCACATCCACACGGAGTTACAGGCCTGCGGAGGAATGTGACACCTCCGACCTGGAGTCGGTCACCGATGCGGGAGACAACGCCGAAATTGAGCTTTTTGAAGGGAAGGGCTGGGACAAAATTCCCCTGTCCTCGTCCCGTATGAGAAGGGATCCACCTATGTTCACTGGGGATAGTACACCCCGGGTGGAGGCCTCGGTGCCTGAGGAGGGATCCGGTCCCCTGCCTGCCCTTCCGCCCTCGGAGTCGCCTACGCTTGCTGTTGTGGAGAAGCGAGTGCCGTTGCGGACCCCTATGGCCGGCCTTGAGGTGGTGAAAGCACCTCGGCATCCGGATACTCTTGTCTTGCCTGGTGAGGGAGACCGCACTACAATGCCACCTTTATCCCGGCTACAGAGACTTTTCGGCCAGATGGTCGCCAGCGAGTATGGGTGGGAGTACCCGTACTTGCCAAAATAACTTTTGTATGAAGTGGAGGCCTGCAGCGGTGGTACAATGATTTCATCTGGACTCACATTAAAGTACCTCAGGCCCGCAAATACCTTTCCTGTTCTCCCACAGCCTCAAAAAGATTTAAGGACTGTAAAGCTGCATGGATGTTGGGTTGGCACATTCACGCAGACAGGGTAGTCATTTGCCGAAAGGAGGGGGATGATGTTGAATACCATATGGAGACTTTCGACAAATATTTGAAACCCCTGATACTGCCGCACCCAAGGTTCTATCTGTAGGAGAATAGACTCCTGTGTTTTGTTGCTGAACATTCCAGAGTGCCTTTGCCGGATCTCAGGGACTCTGTAACCCGGAAAGGGAGGCCTACTTTTGGAAGGATTGGGAGCAGTTCTGTTATTTTTCTCCCTTTCTTTCTCCACCGCAAGGATACTGAGACTTTGGGGTGTAGTTGAGTCAGGACCAAGGTACAAATGAAGAGGTTCCTGAGCAAGAAAAAGAGTTTTATATCACGACACAGCCACTAGGTGGGGGGTGTTGCGCAACGATGGTCGCACACACCACACTTCATTTTTTTTGGAAGGAAGGGGTTTCCTCTAGGGGGGGGGGGGCCTGTTCATTCCAAATCACATACTGTGTCAGATAATGTGTTCTTTTCCCCTCTGCAGGAGAACGTCAATCAAGTCTGCTAAAAGGTTTATATTGTTATGCAATTGAATGGTTTATCTCTGTGTATGTTTTTTGTTGTTGTTTTTTTATTTTTCCTTTCCCTTTTTGGTTCAGGCACAAACAAATTTTTTTTAAATTGTCACATTTTTCTTCTTTTTGGTTAGTTTCTCTCTGGATTAGACTTATGCTGACTCTGATTTAGAGGGCATAAATTGGTTCCAGAAACTGGGGCCCAGTGTCAAATAACTGGGGGGGATGTGTAGCGGGTGGTCATATTTAGGGGAAGCATCTGAGTGGTAACAGGCTCAGATGCAATAATTGTTAGGATTCATGGACCAATTTATGCCAGTGGGGAATATCAATGGTGTCCAGTTCCTTGGGGTCTATAGGTGGCGCTGTCACCATAGGCCGGGGTTGAACCACCATTGGAGGGCTGTGCCCTTTGTGTCCTCTTGCGGCAGTAGTACAGCGGGGCAGGGAACCTACTGTGCCTGTTGTGGGAGGGTATAAAGGGGGCAGACATCTTCCACTCGGGGTCCACGCCTAGGCACCTTCAGCCTGGGGGTGAGTGATGGTGGTCTCCGGGTGGCCTAGGCCCAGAGACGGAGCTGCGGTCTCACCCCAGACACCTTCGGTCTGGGGTGAGGTACTTTCTGGAGGCCTGGGGCCCAGTACATTCGACTGGGTTCCGCGAGGGATCGAGGGCTCCTAGGGTGTCCCCCGGTGTGGACGCCTGAATCTAGGAAGAGGAGGCCAGGGAGGTGACCCTATCCGAAGACCCGGTGCAGCATTCGCTGGTGACGGTGGGGCCTCTGGTAACTGTCCAGATGGATGTCCTTTCCCTGACAGGGGCCATGGCTTCTAGAAGGTAGTTCAAGTTCTCACGGTCGGTGGCAGCGACTGTGCGTCAAGCCTGTTGGTGTTATACAGAACAGGAGAAAACCAAGTTTAAGTTTGTGCCTGGACCTTCCTTTCCCACCTCGTCTGAACTGAATGTGTTACAACCTGTCTGCTCTCACAGAGACTGTTTATTGCTATGAATAAATAAGTGTTGGACTTTCAGTGGTGTGGACAGTAACTTACTGGGAGCTAAGAGTCCTACCTCCACCTGCGTGGTCGGTGGGAAATCATTCTCAGGAGAAGGTTTGGCTCTGGATGGAAACACAGACCCGAAGGTACAGTTTGATTAGAACATGAAAAACTAAAGGTTGGGACTTTTAGTTGAGGTGTGGGGCCTAAAGGAACACCTCCATCCCGGTATCTGGAAAAGGGAAGCAAATATGCAAAGGTGGGACTTTGAGTTGAAGCATGCTTCCCAGGAGGTAACACGGATCAATTGAATGGGGCATGTATCCAGTTGATAGAACCAAAGACATTACATGAGAGCATTGCATGGCAATTGACAGTCAGTATTTTAATCGTATACAAAGTAACAAGGACAATAATAACATAGCACACCTAATGTACCAGTCCACAATTGAATGGTATACAAATTACAGCAATCAATGGTAGTAAAATATAGTAACACATTGGTTCATAAAAAACCCGGTGACAACATAGAGAGAAAAATAGGATTTTTATAACAGCTTACCTGTAAAATCCTTTTCTTGGAGTACATCACGGGACACAGAGCGACATAGTCATTACTAATGGGTTATATAGATACCGTCAGGTGCTGGCACTGGCAACTTCCAAAACCGGAAGTACCCTCCCCTATATAAGCCCCTCCCATCCAGGAGCACCTCAGTTTTGTAGCCAAGCAATAAGTGTCCCAAAAAGAGGGGTGGGAGCTCTGTGTCCCGTGATGTACTCCAAGAAAAGGATTTTACAGGTAAGCTGTTATAAAAATCCTATTTTCTTTCTCGTACATCACGGGACACAGAGCGACATAGTCATTACTAATGGGATGTCCTAAAGCAATGCCAAATGAGGGGGGGGATACACCATATATAAGCTGAGCGCTATCAGACATGAGGATCTTTTGCGGCCTGCAACACACTGCGCCCAAAGGCGACATCCTCCTGACTTCTAACGTCCACCTGGTAGAACCTAGTAAACGTGTGAACTGAAGACCATGTTGCGGCCTTACAGATTTGAGCCAGGGAGGCCTGGTGATGCACTGCCCATGAAGTTCCAACTGCTCTCGTGGAGTGCGCTCTAACTTTGAACGGAGGCGGTCTCCTTCTCAAGCCATAGGCTTTGTGAGGGGGTTAGCTCGGCAGCGGGTGTGTGTGACCCCCGAGATGGGCTCCCCACACAAAAACAGGCCCAGCAAACGGAGGTTGTGGTTTTCAAAATCAAAAAGGTGCGGTTTATTTTCTATTTACAGTGACAAAACACAGCAAAGCAAAAGAAACATAAACAAAATAAATCCTGGTCAACTTGACCTCTGACTAAACATACAGGTTTCCTAACTAACAACTGGGATCAGCCTAGTGCTGTCCTAGTCCCTAAGTCCCTGGTTTTAAATGTCCAAGCAAATAGCCACACAGGCTTTGTCTCACCGCACAGGGGTTCACTCTCCCTAGACAGTCCACACAGGTCTGGGTCCAGGCATGAGCTAACATCTAATGAAGCTGGGAGTTCTTATAGAGGCCTAAATGAGCTGACAAGCTTCAGCTGGTCTCATCAACTCCCTGTCTGCACGACGCCCCACACTCTCCCTAGAGGTATGAGTCATCCATGAGCCCACTAGCCTTAGCTGGGCCTATACAACTCTCCACCTAGTTGTATAAGTCGGCGTAAAGCCTGAATCTGGGCGAAATATATCTACCCCCCTGGATGCAACCAGGTGACTTTACCTTCCTGCTGTCACATACCCCCCCCTCTTGTTTTAACCTCGGGGTTGGAACACCAGCAATCAGGCATTCATGTACTCGAGACAAAGCATCCACATTCCCCATTTGAACGCCAGGGCGATGCTTTACTGTGAAGTTGAATTCCTGGAGGGCCAGGAACCACCTATTCACTCTTCTATTTGTTTCCTTGTTTTGAGCCATCCACTTTAACGGAGCGTGATCCGTAACCATGTCAAAGTGCCTACCTAGCAGGTAGTACCGAAGGGAATCTAGAGCCCACTTCACCGCTAAACACTCCTTTTCAACGGTGGCGTAATTTACCTCATGGGACTTCAACTTCCTGCTGAGGTAAATGACTGGGTGCTCTTCCCCGTTCCAGACCTGGGACAATACTGCTCCTAACCCCACATCTGACGCATCACTTTGTACGACAAAGTCTTTAGAGAAGTCGGGTGAGTACAACACTGGCTGGCTACATAAGGCTTGTTTCAAGAATTGGAATGCTGCCTCAGCCTCGGGGGTCCATTTAATCATGACCGACCCTTTCCCCTTCGTCAGGTTGGTTAGGGGCACAGCCTTAGAAGCAAAGTGGGGAATGAATCGCCGATAATACCCAGCGATTCCCAGAAAGGCTCGTACCTGCTTCTTGCTGTTGGGACGTGGCCAACTCTGGATGGCCTCGACTTTGTTGAGTTGGGGTTTTATTACTCCCCTCCCAATGGTGTACCCAAGATATTTGGCCTCCTCCTGCCCAATGGTACACTTCTTGGGGTTAGCCGTAAACCCCGCTTCCCAAACAGAGTCCAGGACTGCTTGCACTTTTGGCAGATGTGAGGCCCAATCTGTGCTATGGACAATTATGTCATCCAGGTAAGCCGCAGCATACTTCCGATGGGGCCTCAGCATCTGGTCCATTTTCCGCTGGAATGTGGCCGGCGCATTCTGTAACCCGAACGGCATTCTTTTATATTGGAACGCCCCGTCTGGGGTTACAAATGCGGTTTTCTCTTTGGCCGACTTGGCCAGGGGGATTTGCCAATACCCTTTTGTGAGGTCAAGAGTCGTCATGTATCGGGCTGTTCCCAGCCGGTCGATCAACTCATCTATACGTGGCATGGGGTAGGTGTCAAATTTTGTAACTTTGTTCAACTGACGAAAATCGTTACAAAATCGCCAGCTCCCATCCGGTTTAGGCACCAACACAATGGGACTAGACCAATCACTTTGGGACTCCTCTATCACCCCTAAGTTCAGCATTTTCTGTACTTCCTCCCGTATTGCCTCCCGTCGGGCCTCTGGGATCCGATAGGGTTTTAACTTCACCCTTTCACCGGGCGGGGTAATGATGTCATGCTCTACCCCAGATGTTTGTCCCGGCAGCTCAGAGAATACCTCCTTGTTGCGAAGCACAAACTCCTTAACCTCCTGTTGTTGGGGTTGTGACAAGGTGGCTGCTATTCCAACCTCAGGAATCACGCAACCAGTTTGAGCTGGTGACCAAGTGTCTGCGACTAGGGACTCTCTATCCCTCCAGGCTTTCAACAGATTAACGTGATAGATCTGTTCGGGCTTTCGCCTTCCTGGTTGTCTGACCTTGTAATTCACTTCGCTCACTTTTTCCATTATCTCGTAGGGGCCTTGCCATTTGGCAAGGAATTTACTTTCAACCGTAGGGACAAGTACCAGTATCCTATCCCCCGGGGAAAAGGTACGGGTCTTGGCTCCACGGTTGTACACTCTCTGCTGTGCTAACTGCGCTTGGGCCAAATGTTCCTTCACGATGGGCATTACCTGTGCAATTCGGTCTTGCATCAGGGCGACATGCTCAATCACACTCCTGTGGGGAGAACTCTCACTTTCCCAAGTTTCCTTGGCAATATCCAACAGCCCTCTTGGGTGTCTCCCATACAGTAACTCAAAGGGGGAGAATCCCGTAGAGGATTGGGGCACCTCCCTAATAGCAAACATCAGATAAGGAAGTAGACATTCCCAATCCTTTCCATCTCTATCCACCACTTTCTTCAACATTTGTTTTAGGGTTTTGTTGAACCTTTCAACCAGCCCATCGGTTTGGGGGTGATACACAGATGTACGTAATTGCGTCACTTTGAACAATTTACACAGCTCCTTCATAACCCGGGACATAAAGGGTGTACCTTGGTCCGTAAGCAGTTCTTTACAAATACCCACCCGGCTAAACACAAGAGATAGCTCTTTGGCTATGGTTTTGGCCGAGGTATTTCGGAGAGGGATCGCTTCTGGATAACGGGTGGCATAGTCCATTATAACTAATATGTACTGGTGCCCCCTAGCGGACTTGATTATAGGACCTACCAAATCCATGGCGATCCTCTCAAACGGGACCTCAATGATGGGTAGAGGGACCAGCGGGCTACGGAAATGTGGCATCGGGGCCGACCTCTGACACACAGGGCAGGAGGAACAATAATTTTCTATGTCCTTCATCACCCCCGGCCAATAGAATCTCTGTAATACCCTCTCTCGGGTTTTCTCTGTCCCCAGATGACCTCCAAGAATGTGCCCATGGGCCAACTCCAACACCAACTTCCTGTAAGGTTTGGGCACCACAAGCTGCTCAACGGTTTCTTCTGCCCTTTTTGCCACCCGATACAATAGGTCCTTCTCTACGCTGAAGTATGGGTAAGTGCAGGTATTATCTGGGTTCACTAACTCGCCATCTATTTTCACTACGTTTTCCCGTGCCTTTATTAGGGCGGGGTCTTTCAACTGTTCTGTGGCAAAGTTTTCCCTGTGAACCTCAAGATCAGAAAACTCCACAGACGGTAGGTTTTCGTCTGAGGAGGTGGGCTCCTCTCCAGTTTCTTGAGTCTCCCCTGCCAATACTGACAAGGGAAATTCTGGAGAGTCCTCACCACTCTCAGGGGAGTTCTGGCTATCACATTCCTGGTACATAGGGGCACCAGTGGGGGGCTCAGGATCATCCCACAGTTCCCAGAACTTCGGAAAATCCCTTCCCACAATGGCGTCATGCGGTAACTGAGATACTAAGCCCACTGGATGAGAGAGGGTACCTTTGGGGGTCTCGAAACACACTGTAGTCACTGGATACTCTCGGGTGTCCCCATGCACACAAATAACAGCTACCTTGCTATTCCCAGAGACCTCTGTTTTAACTAACTCAGCCTTTATCAGGGTCACAAGGCTACCTGAATCCAACAATACCACAACATTTCTACCATTAACACACATTTTGCATAAATGTTTCTCAGTTCCTCGAATGGCAGTGCATGCGACTGTCGCACACAGCGACTGACGTCTGCCCGTCAGAAAGTCACACTGCATGGGTTCCTCCACAACCGGGCAATTGGCTGCAATATGTCCCGCTTGCCGGCAGCGGTAGCAAACGATCCTTCTTGCGGCCTCTTGAGCCGCTGATTTCCCAGGCTGTTCTCGCCAAACTTGGGGTAGAGCTCCCACCCTCTCACTCTCTCCACCCTCACCCCTTGGAATCCTCTTATCCGCCCCTGGGGATGGTCTGGTCTTAGGGTGGAAAGTCCGAGTGTCTCTGGAAGAGGCCGTCAGGTTCTCTGTAGCCAAGTATTTCTCCACACGATCCACAAGACCATCGGCCGTCTCTGGGTCTCCATGGCTTACCCACTTTTGGATGGCAGTAGGAAGAGCTCTCAAAAACCGATCCATTACAACACGTTCCACAATCTTTGGTGCGGACAAAGTCTCTGGCTGTAGCCACTTTCTGCTCAGGTGAATGAGATCATACATTTGAGACCTGGGGGGTTTTCCAAGCTGGAAAGTCCAGTTATGCACACGCTGAGCCCGGACAGCCTGGGTGACACCCAGCCTTGCCAATATTTCAGCTTTTAGCATCACATAGTCTTTTGCTTGGTCAGGCTCTAGGTCATAGTAAGCTTTCTGCGATTCACCAGTTAACAGAGGAGCCACCAGTCCAGCCCACTGCTCCTCAGGCCACTTTTCTCTTTCAGCAGTCCTTTCAAATGTGGTCAAAAATACCTCTGGATCATCCTCTCCAGTCATTTTTGTCAATAAACGACTCACCCCAAAGGACGCGGTATTAGTGGGACGGCTTTCCTCACTGGTCTGCGGACGTTGCTGCATTACTGCTTCCATTTGTTGTAGTCTCTGCTCTTGCTTCTGTAACAGGTCTATGAAGCGGGCCTCAGATTGCTGCTGGGCTTGTTGATGAGCCTCCAGACTCTGTTGCAAAGTTGCGTTTGTCTGCTGCTGGGCTGCAAGGCTCTGTTGATGAGCTTGCTGCTGGGCTGCGAAGTTCTTTTGCAAACCTGCATTTGTCTGCTGTTGATTGGCATTTGCTAGAGCCAGCTGCTTCAGTATCTCCTCCATGCTGGCTTAAAAAAAAAAACTGCCACTGGTTCTCCACCAACTGTGAGGGGGTTAGCTCGGCAGCGGGTGTGTGTGACCCCCGGGATGGGCTCCCCACACAAAAACAGGCCCAGCAAACGGAGGTTGTGGTTTTCAAAATCAAAAAAAAGGTGCGGTTTATTTTCTATTTACAGTGACAAAACACAGCAAAGCAAAAGAAACATAAACAAAATAAATCCTGGTCAACTTGACCTCTGACTAAACATACAGGTTTCCTAACTAACAACTGGGATCAGCCTAGTGCTGTCCTAGTCCCTAAGTCCCTGGTTTTAAATGTCCAAGCAAATAGCCACACAGGCTTTGTCTCACCGCACAGGGGTTCACTCTCCCTAGACAGTCCACACAGGTCTGGTTCCAGGCATGAGCTAACATCTAATGAAGCTGGGAGTTCTTATAGAGGCCTAAATGAGCTGACAAGCTTCAGCTGGTCTCATCAACTCCCTGTCTGCACAACGCCCCACACTCTCCCTAGAGGTATGAGTCATCCATGAGCCCACTAGCCTTATACAACTCTCCACCTAGTTGTATAAGTCGGCGTAAAGCCTGAATCTGGGCGAAATATATCTACCCCCCTGGATGCAACCAGGTGACTTTACCTTCCTGCTGTCACAGCTTGCATTATGACCTGTCGAATCCACTTGGCTAAAGTAGATTTTGACGCTGCCTGACCCTTTCTGGGGCCTTCCGGCAGAATAAACAAAGTATCGGTTCTGCGAATCTGAGCAGTGGCTTTTAGATAAGCTTTAACTGCTCTTACTACATCCAAAGAATGCAATAACTTTTCCTCTACCGAAGTAGGTTTGGGGAAAAAAGAAGGAAGAACCACATCTTGGTTCAAATGAAAACCTTGATACCACCTTAGGAAGAAAGGCTGGATGAGGACGTAATACTACTCTGTCCTTATGGATAACCAGATATGGCTCCTTACAGGACATAGCTGCTAATTCCGATACTCTTTTAGCCGAACAAATGGCTACTAGAAAAATCAATTTCCTGGTGAGAAGCACCAAGGAAATATGCTGTAATGGTTCAAATGGTTGTTTCTGTAGAACCGACAGAACCAAGTTTAGATCCCATGGACATATGGGAATATTAACCGGAGGACTAATACGCATCACTCCTTGTATAAAGGCTTTGACTAGTGAATGCGAAGCCAAGGGCCTTTGAAAAAATATTGACAAGGCCGAAATCTGACCCTTGATAGTACTCAAGGCAAGCTTCCTATCTACAGCCCATTTGTAGGAAGTCCAGAATCCTACCTATTACGTACTTATGTGGATGCCATTTCTTGGCCTCACACCACGCGATGTACGCCTTCCAGATTCTATAGTAGATCTGCCTGGATACCGGCTTCCTGGCATTGATCACGGTAGATACCACAGGATTAGAGAGCCCTCTCTTTTTTAGAATGTGGGCTTCAATAGCCAGGCCGTCAAACCTAGGGCTAGTAAGGAAGGGTGGTATATCGGTCCTTGCGAAAGCAGGTCCGGACGATGTGGGAGGGTCCAAGGACTCCCCACTGACATTTTACAATCTCCGTGTACCACGCTCTTCGGGGCCACGCTGGAGCCACCAGAATCACTGGTTCCTTTTCTACCCTGATTCTGCGGAGTCATCGAGGTAACCATTGTGGCGGTGTGAATGCATATATCAGCTTGAACTGATCCCAAGGGAACACTAGGGCATCCGAGCCGCAAGCTAGGGGATCCCTTGTCCGAGAGACAAACCTGTCCACCTTTGCGTTGAATCTGGATGCTAGAAGATCTACATCCGATGTTCCCCACCGCTGACATATTGTCCAGAAAACCTCGGGGTGAAGGGACCATTCCTCTGGGCATAATTGCTGGCGACTTAGAAAGTCCGCCTTCCAATTCTCCACTCCTGGAATGAATACCGCAGATATGGCTGGGACATATTTTTCTGCCCATTTCAGGATGTAATTTACTTCCCTCTGGGCTGCACGACTCCTGGTGCCCCCCTGATGATTGATATATGCCACTGCTGTGGCATTGTCTGATTGAATTCTGACAGGGGACCCTTGGAGTTTGGATGTCCATGCTACTAGGGCATACCGGGCTGCTCGTATCTCTAAGAGATTGATGGGCAGGGCCTTTTCTGCATCCGACCATCTGCCCTGGAGAGACCATTGCTCCAGTACTGCTCCCCAGCCTATAAGGCTGGCATCTGTAGTGACCACCTTCCAAGAAATCGGACTGAAGGATTTCCTTTTTTCCAGATTCTGGGGAACCAACCACCAGCGGAGGCTCTTGCGAACGGAAGGGGACAAGGACATTGTAAGTCTAGGGCCTGAACTTTTTTGTTCCAGGCTGACAGTATGGCCCCTTGCAAATTCCTTGAATGGAATTGACCGTAGGGTACTGCTTCGAATGATGCCACCATCTTTCCCAGCAGCCTCATATACAGGCGTATGGACGGCTGTCTTTTTTGTACCCACTAAGTGGATCAAATCTTTCAAAGACAACACCTTTCCTCGAGGCAAGAATATTTTTCTCTGGCCTGAATCCAACCTTAGCCCCAAGTATTCCAGACTTTTGACTGGTTTTTAGGGGTGACTTGTCTCGGTTGATAATCCAACCGTGAGATTCCAGATACTTGATTGTCTTGTGAACGACCACGTCTAGTTTTTTCACTGAGTGGTCTATCAGCAACAAGTCATCTAGATATGCCATTATCATTACACCTTGTGTTCTTAGATTGGCCAATAAAGGGCCAGAATTTTTGTAAACACTCGTGGTGCTGTGGCCAGGCCGAAGGGTAAGGCTCTGAACTGAAAATGGCGCCCTTCTACTGCAAAGCGTAGAAATTTTTGGTGGACTGGAAAGATGGGAATGCGCAAATAAGCATCTTTGATGTCGATCGCGGCTAACCAATCCTCCCCTTGTAGGGCAGTGGCCACCGATCGGATTGACTCCATCGGAAAGTCCTGATATACAGGAATTTGTATAGCCCTTTTAGAATTAATATGGGCCTCCCGTCCGCGTTTGCTTCGGGACTGTAAAGAGGTTTGAGTAAAACCCGAACCCTCATTCTTCCAGGGGAACCTCCATAATTACTCCTTGGAGCAATAGTTGTTCTAGTGCCAACAGGAGGGACTCTCTCTTCCGGGGATCCCTTGGCACGTTTGACCTCAAAAATGGGAAGGAGGAGAGTCTTTTAACTCCAAATGCGGAGAGCACCTATCTGTCTTGATCGTGTCCCGCCAGGTCTCTTGCGAACAACTGGAGTCCTCCCCCCACCCGACTGAGTGGGGGCTTCAATGAATTTAACTTTGGGGGAGGTTTTGTACCTCCCCTGACCCAGGGTTTCTCATTACCCTGCTATTGTCCCTGTTTTTTACCCCCGGGAATTGACCGAGGAGGCCGTCGGAACTGTTACACAGCCGATGCCCCAGGGACTGGAGAAGCAGGCCTCTTAAAGAGGGACCTCTAACTCTGTTTTTAACCGGCAAGAGCGTATTTTTACCGCTGGAAATTTTCTGGATATATTTGTCCAGGTTTTCCCTGAATAAGCGTTCACCATGAAATGGGACGCTAACCAGCCATTCCTTACAGGGAGCTTCAGCAGACCAGTTTTTGAGCCATAGAAGCCTACGCATATGTACTATAGACAGCGTAAGGCGGGAGGCCTGATGGACTGAATCCTTTATGGCGTCAACCGCAAAGCCTAAGGCTCTAGGTAGATCAGCTAGGGCAAGGCCTGCTGATCTGTCAAGTCCCTCAAGACCTGTTTCAACTGATCCTTCACTGCTTAGCAGACCCCAATAGCTGCTACTGCTGGTTGTGTCACCAAGCTTGCTGTAGAAAGAAGCAGACTTTCATAAGGACTCCAATCTTTTATCTATTGGGTTCTTGAACATTTGGACATTATCCACTGGACATGTCAGTGATTTATACATACAAGAGATGGCTGCGTCCACTGTAGGGACCTTCCATTTTTTTTTTTTTGATGAACTTATCCTCCATGGGATAGACCACCGGAAATCTCTTGGGGGAATAAATATTTTCTCAGGATGTTCCCAATCCTGGTAAATGAGCCCTTTCAGTAAAGGGTGAAGTGGAAAAAAACAGACAGTCTGGGGGCTTCTAGCGACCCCAACGAGGATACAGTAGTGGTTGATGGTTCCGCAAGGTGCATTTTTAATGCTGATCGGACCATGTTAGTCAGAGACTGAACCCATAATCTTTCAGCTTGAGATGCTGAGAAAAGGTTCCCCCACTGTTGATTCCTCTATAACAGAATCAACCTCATCCTGATCCCCTTCAGGCAGGTCGATCCCTGTATGGGACTGTTGCTCTGCTAACAGGCACTCTGAAGGAGGAGACGGAGATCGGGCGTGCTTTCCCTGACAGGGAGGCAGCCTCTCTAATCCTCCCAGAGCTGAGGAAAAAACCTCCTCTGTTACATACACAGGAGCAGGTGAACTGAGGACAGCCACAGTACCAAGTACCCCTGCGGGGTCTCTACGGTCACTTACCTCTGAACTTCAGGGGAGACTGGTGCAGCAGAAGTATGCCCAAGATCCTCCGAGCCCGATGAGACCCCCTTCGCTTCCTGGAAGATTCAGTTCCGGAGCTTCTGGACGGCATATTCCTAAGCCTAAAGCTGAGGTATTCCAGCCGTAATACACCACTTTTACTGAGAATAGTCTAGCACAATTGCTGCTATATCACAGTTGGTGTCTACTAATGTGCCTTTCTAGGGGATGCCTGTATCAACCGCTTGCTGTATGCCCTTTTTTAAATGTTGCCAGCTCTGTCTCTGTACTTCATAGCCAGCTCACCACACAAAACTGTGGTTTTTACATGCTGGGACGCCCGCACATGCGCAGAAGCGCTGCGGCGCACACAGAGCGTCATCCCCCAGGCTCCGCCCCCTTTCCTGGCTCACCTCTATATATATAGAGGCGCGTGCACGCGCACGCGCGCGGCCACGTGCGCCTTCGGCGCTAATTTTGAAAAATGGAGACTAGGGACAAGAGCCAGGGCCCCTCTTTGCCGCAGGCCGGGGGATGGACGAGCATTGCAACATGGCAGAGGAAGCAGTTTCCCATAAGAGAACTCACCATCTGCCTGGACTTGCTCTGCTGAGAAGAAACTAGTCCACATGACAAGAAAACATTCCACAGCGGCCTCTAGTGAACAAACACAGGTACCGCAGTCTAATATATTAAATATATATAAAAAAAATTTTTTTTTTTTTTTTTTCTTGACCACCATTAAAAATTATTACATTTTTTTAGTAGTTACAGGCATGCACAGAATTTTGCGGGAATACCATTAGGTAACAGACAGAAAGACAAATTAGGCTTGGGGGTCCCCCAATAGAACCAAGTTCCTGGGGGCCCCCACTTACCTGTTCCCCGCCGCAGGACTTTGTTTGGTCCACAAAAGCCCAAACTTCACCTATCACGGCAGGCATTGTAATCAAACCTTCAGGGACCGGGTTCCCAAGGATTCCACTCCCCTGGACCTGTATAGCACCCTGCACAGAAAACATCTTGGTCGTGGGTATGACCAGAGCTCTGGATCCCAGGGTCCAGCTCTCCTAAGAGAAGCATTACAGGCAAAACCTTGCTCTTCTCTGCAAGGCCCGGGTACCGACCGTTTAGCTATGAAGCTTTTTTGGTCGGATCCGGAATAGCTTACTGAGGCCCAAAAGAACCTGTACGCAAGCTCAGTGAAAAACACATGTTTCTTCTTGGCCAACACCTTAGACACTGGCAAAAAAACTGAGGTGCTCCCGGATGGGAGGGGCTTATATAGGGGAGGGTACTTCCGGTTTTGGAAGTTGCCAGTGCCAGCACCTGACGGTATCTATATAACCCATTAGTAATGACTATGTCGCTCTGTGTCCCGTGATGTACGAGAAAGAAAGGGGGGCCCAATTCAATGAAGCGTGTCTCCATGATAAGAATTACGTAGATTAAGTGCGCTGGCACAGTCCACTGAGTATAGAGACTGGTAGATAATAATGATATTGACGTACATACAAGAAAGAGCATCTAATTAGCTCGCAGTGGGCATATTGATACATTGTATGAAAAATATACATAACCAGTATCATTAAAATTTATCTCCATGATAGTTATAACCGTAGTTGATTGGTGAATACCAATTGTTGTATGAGGTGATGAATGGTGCAGTAGCAATATGTATAGATAAGGGCATCTTATTGGCTCTACGCGTTTCGTGGCTACTGCCACTCTTCAGGAGCAGGTATGGGGTAGAGGTCTATAAATGACAAGGCAATAAAATTTGAGATAAAGTTTGTATAATATATAGAAAGTATATAAAATCAAGGGGCAGGAAATGGAGGTGGAGCAATAACAATACCCTGGGTTACTTACATGTATGTCAATGGTGGTGGGTAAAGGCGTAAGGGGGTGGGCCCGGCCAGAAAAACAACAGCTCCCGGGAGCTGGGGTGGAAGAACCCCTCCATGCAGGCTGGAAAACCGTAGCAAAAGTAGGAATACCCAGGAGCGGAGGACCTCCATGGGCATGGGTTGCAGGTGTGTCTCTCGTAGGTGTGCCCATCTAGAGGGAACAAGGGGTGTAATGATGAAGGATGTAAACCATAAATAGTTCAAAAATGTAGAGAAAAGTAAAAATGAATGAAGGGAAGTGGTGAGATTGTAAGAGGGATCTATGGATAAAAAAGTGTAGTGGTATACAGGTCCTTCTCAAAAAATGAGCATATTGTGATAAAGTTCATTATTTTCTGTAATGTACTGATAAACATTAGACTTTCATATATTTTAGATTCATTACACACAACTGAAGTAGTTCAAGCCTTTTCTTGTTTTAATATTGATGATTTTGGCATACAGCTCATGAAAACCCCAAAATCCTATCTCAAAAAATTAGCATATTTCATCCGACCAATAAAAGAAAAGTGTTTTTAATACAAAAAAAGTCAACCTTCAAATAATTATGTTCAGTTATGCACTCAATACTTGGTCGGGAATCCTTTTGCAGAAATGACTGCTTCAATGCGGCGTGGCATGGAGGCAACCAGCCTGTGGCACTGCTGAGGTGTTATGGAGGCCCAGGATGCTTCGATAGCGGCCTTAAGCTCATCCAGAGTGTTGGGTCTTGCGTCTCTCAACTTTCTCTTCCCAATATCCCACAGATTCTCTATGGGGTTCAGGTCAGGAGAGTTGGCAGGCCAATTGAGCACAGTAATACCATGGTCAGTAAACCATTTACCAGTGGTTTTGGCACTGTGAGCAGGTGCCAGGTCGTGCTGAAAAATGAAATCTTCATCTCCATAAAGCTTTTCAGCAGATGGAAGCATGAAGTGCTCCAAAATCTCCTGATAGCTAGCTGCATTGACCCTGCCCTTGATAAAACACAGTGGACCAACACCAGCAGCTGACATGGCACCCCAGACCATCACTGACTGTGGGTACTTGACACTGGACTTCAGGCATTTTGGCATTTCCCTCTCCCCAGTCTTCCTCCAGACTCTGGCACCTTGATTTCCGAATGTACTTTGGACCACTGAGCAACAGTCCAGTGCTGCTTCTCTGTAGCCCAGGTCAGGCGCTTCTGCCGCTGTTTCTGGTTCAAAAGTGGCTTGACCTGGGGAATGCGGCACCTGTAGCCCATTTCCTGCACGCGCCTGTTCACGGTGGCTCTGGATGTTTCTACTCCAGACTCAGTCCACTGCTTCCGCAGGTCCTCCCTCCAAGGTCTGGAATCGGTCCTTCTCCACAATCTTCTTCAGGGTCCGGTCACCTCTTCTCGTTGTGCAGCGTTTTCTGCCACACTTTTTCCTTCCCACAGACTTCCCACTGAGGTGCCTTGATACAGCACTCTGGGAACAGCCTATTCGTTCAGAAATTTCTTTCTGTGTCTTATCCTCTTGCTTGAGGGTGTCAATGATGGCCTTCTGGACAGCAGTCAGGTCGGCAGTCTTACCCATGATTGCGGTTTTGAGTAATGAATAGTGATGAGCCGAACACCCCCGGGTTCGGTTCGCACCAGAACCCGCGAACGGACCGGAAGTTCGAACGAACATTAGAACCCTATTAAATACAATGGATGCGAACGTTCGAATTCTAAAGTGCTAATTATAACAACTATTATGCATGTTATTGTCCTAAAAAGGGTTTGGGAACCCGGGTTCTGCACCAGGGGACATGTATCAATGCAAAAAGAAGTTTTAAAAACGGTCGTTTTTCGGGAGCAGTCATTTTAATGATGCATAAAGTGAAAAAAAAAAAGTCAAATATTCCTTTAAATATCGTACCTGGGGGGTGTCTAAAGTATGCCTGTGAAGTGCCACGTGTTTCCCGTGTTTAGAACTGTCCCTGCACAAAATGACACTTCTAAAGGAAAAAAAAGCCATTTAAAACTGCTTGCGGCTTTAATGTAATGTCTGGTCCCGGTAATATGGATGAAATTCTTTAAGAAAAATGGCATAGCTACCCCATGACCCCCCCCCCCCCCTACCCCAGCCCATTACCAGCCCCTTTGGGTCTTGTATGGATATTAAGGGGAACCCCGCACATAAAATAAAAAAGGCCCTATATACTCTGAACAGCCGTATACAGGCGGTGCATACAAGACAGGGACTGTAGGTTTGTTCTTATGTAGAATCTGTTTGTAATTTTGAACAGGTACATTGTTGAAGTGTAGCTCCAGCCCAAAAATCTATTTTTAAACTTTTTGGAAAACATAGGTAAGGGTTATCACCCCTGTAACATTTGTTTTGCTGTCTGTGCCCCTGTTCAGAACATTTCACCTCACTTTCCGTCCCAATGACAACTGTTTTTGAAATGTGGTGTTTTTCTTGAAACAAGGATTGCTGATAAAGCATCAGTACAGAGGAGACACCTTTCTCCCATATTTATTCTTACAGGAGAGAATTTTCCTTCCTAGTGGTAGATTTCCTCTCACTTCCTGTTGTCTTCTTGCGTTTGCAAGTAGGAGTCGTTTGTAAGTTGGATGTTTGAAAGTAGGGACCTGCCGTATATACTCTGCAGAAATAGGCCCCTTAGTTGTTGGTGTTGGCACAACACTGTAAGCACTCACAGTTACTCTTGGTTGGTGCTGGAACGCCCTGCTGTCAACTATTATATCAGGAATTTTAATTACATATAATTGTTGAACAGTGGTAGTAAAAATTGGGCCTTTGATGGTGGTGCTGGTGCCACAACACTGTAAGCCCTGACAGTTACTCTTGGTGGGTGCAGCAATGGGCCCTGCTGTGAATTATTAGATCAAGAATTGTAATTACATGCCCCTGTTGAACAGGGGCTGAAAAATTGGGCCTTAGGCACTGGTGGCACAACACTGCAACCCCTCACAGATACTGTACTTGGAGCACAGCAATGAGCCCTGTTGCAAAGTATTGCTTCAAAAATTGTAATGACACGCCCCTGTTAAACAGGGGCTGAAAAATTGGGCCTTAGGCACTGGTGGCACAACACTGCAACTCCTCACAGATACTGTACTTGGAGCACAGCAATGAGCCCTGTTGCAAAGTATTGCTTCAAAAATTGTAATTACACGCCCCTGTTAAACAGGGGCTGAAAAATTGGGCGTTAGGCACTGGTGGCGGCACCCATAAACAAAAATGATCTTCCAAGCTATCATCATCAATCGTATCATTGAGGACTCGGAGGAGGAGGATAGCCAGTCAACATAACAGCACAGGCACTCAGCATCAGCATCAGTCTTGAAGGGATGTGACATTTTAAAATCAATTAGTCTGTTATATCAGCATCAGGTGTGTGGTAGCTGGTGGTGATCCAAGACTGGTTCATCTTGATGAAAGTCAGTCGATCAACCGAGTCGGTGGACAGGCGCACCCTGTGATCCGTGACAAATCCTCCAGCAGCACTGAATGTGCGTTCCGAAAGAACGCTGGATGCAGGACAGGCCAGTAGCTCAATTGCATACTGTGCAAGCTCTGGCCAGTGATCCATCCTCAAGACCCAGTAAGCCAGAGGATTTTCGGTGGGGAAGGTGTCCAAGTCTGACCTTGCCCCTAGATATTCCTGCACCATGTTTATCAGACGCTGGCGATGGTTGCTGGAACCAATCATACTTTGGGGCTGCGGACTAAAGAATTGTCTGAACGCATCGGTCAGACGGCCACCTTCCCCACCGCTCCTTCTTTGACTGGCCGAAGCCTCAGCAACTCGTTGTCCAGGACCAGGAGTTTGCAACCTCCCAGTCTCTGGGAACGCGTTGCACAGACCTTTCTGCAAGGCCTCCCGGAGTTGTCTCATCCTCTGCTCCCTCTGCGACGGTAACATAAGGTCCGCAACCTTACCCTTGTACCGTGGATCAAGGAGAGTGGCCAGCCAGTAATGGTCCCTCTCCTTGATCCGAAGAATACGAGGATCCTTCCGCAGACTTTGCAGGATCAGGGAGGCCATGCAGCGTAGGTTTGCTGAGGCATTCGCTCCGGAGTCCTCTGGGTCACTAAGGACGACATGATCCGCAGCCACCTCCTCCCAGCCACGTACAAGTCCACTGGTTTCTTGGGACTGTAAATCATCCCTAAAAGACTGCTGCTGATGATGCTGAGTGCCAGCCTCCACCTCCATGCTGACACAATCCTCCTCCTCCTCCTCCTCCTCTTCCTGTGCGATGGGTGGGACAGAAGGAACACTGTCTGGGTAAAGGGGGCCTTGAGAGGCAAGGAAGTCCTCCTCTTCCTGCCTCTGTTCTGCCTCAAGTGCCCTGTCCATTATTCCACGCAGCGTGTGCTCCAACAGGTGGACAAGAGGTACAGTGTCACTGATGCATGCACTGTCACTGCTCACCATCCTCGTGGCCTCCTCAAATGGTGCCAGGACAGTGCATGCATCCCTGATCATGCCCCACTGGCGTGGAGAAAAAAAACCAAGCTCCCCTGACCCTGTCCTGGTGCCGTAGTCGCACAGGTACTCATTGATGGCCCTCTGCTGCGTGTGCAGCCGCTGCAGCATGGCCAACGTTGAGTTCCACCTGGTGGGCATGTCACATATAAGGCGGTTCTTGGGCAGGTTCAACTCCTTTTGCAGCTCAGCCAGGCGAGCACTGGCATTATAAGATCTGCGGAAATGCACACAGACTTTCCTGGCCTGCCTCAGGACATCCTGTAAGCCCGGGTACCTGCCCAAGAACCGCTGCACCACCAGGTTAAGGACGTGAGCCACACAGGGCACATGGGTCAGTTGTCCCTGTCGGAGGGCGGAGAGGAGGTTGGTGCCATTGTCGCAAACCACCATTCCTGGCTTAAGCTGGCGTGGCGTCAACCACCTCTCGGCCTGGCCCTGCAGAGCAGACAGGACCTCTGCCCCAGTGTGGCTTCTGTCCCCCAAACACACCAGCGCAAGCACGGCATGGCATCTTTTTGCCTGCGTACTTGCGTAGCCCCGTGAACGGCTATGGAGCACCGCTGGTTCATAGGACAAACCACAGGAAGAGGCCATGGAGGAAGAAGAAGAGGAGGGGGTGGAGGAGAGAGGTGTGTCACAACCAGTAGTAGCATTTTGGAGGCGTGGCGGTGGGACAACCTCCAACACTACTGCACCTTGTCCTGAATCCTTCCCAGCTGCCAAAAGAGTGACCCAATGGGCCGTGAAAGAAAGGTAACGTCCCTGTCCATGCCTGCTGGACCATGAGTCAGCGGTAATATGCACCTTACCGCTGACCGCCCTGTCCAGCGAGGCCAAGACATTGCCTTCCACATGCCGGTAGAGAGCCGGAATAGCCTTCCGTGAGAAAAAGTGGCGTTTGGGAACCTGCCACTGAGGAACCGCACATTGCACAAACTCACGGAAGGGGGCCGAGTCTACCAACTGAAAAGGCAGCAGTTGAAGCGCTAGCAATTTAGCCAAGCTAGCATTCAACCGCTGGGCATGTGGATGGCTGGGAGTGAACTTCTTTCGACGGTCCAGCAGCTGGGGCAGGGAAATTTGCCTGCTAGAATCGGACGTCGGTGTACTGCTAGCAGAGTGGGCGCAAGTACTTGGCTGTGACACACCTAATTCTACACCTTCATTCCTCTCAGTGCATGTTTCAGAGAGGACTGAAGTTATAGTGGGGTTGGAGATCCCAGCTGATGCGGTGCAAGGAGAGGTCCGCTTTGTTCTTTGGTGTGGGTCTTTGAGGTAGGCTTGCCAACGAGCTGCATGGCAGGTCAACATATGTCTGGTCAGGCATGTGGTACCCAAGCGGCTGATGTTTTGGCCACGCGATATACGCTTGAGACATATGTTGCAAACAGCAGCTGTGCGATCTGATGCACTAGCCTCAAAAAAGGCCCACACCAAAGAACTTTTTGAATGACGGGCAGAGGCAGCGCCCTGCACAGGCGGAGCTCTGCGGTGTGATTCCGTCGGTGTACTGCCCTTACGCTGGCCACCAAAGGGCATCCTGCCTCGTTGGAGATGTGCCTCCTCCTCATCCTCCTCCTCCTCCTCTCTCCTATTAGGCACCCACGTGGAGTCATTGACCTCATCATCCCCTCCCTCCTCATCACTGGAGCCAATCTGGCAGTATGCTGCAGCTGCTGGAACATGACTGCCAGATTGGTGTCCTTCTTGAGCATCCCCTCTGTCTGCTCTCACGCTACTGCCTTCCTCTAGCTGGGTTTCATCATCAGACCCTTCGAAACGCTGGGCATCCTCCTGGAGCATGTACCCAACACTGTGCTGAAACAGTTCGGGGGACTCCTCAGGAGGAGGACATGGTGGGTCTAGGGAAGGAGTGACTGATGATTTGTCTGACATTGATACCAGGGAAGACGACGCTTTGGCAGCTGCTTTTCCAGTACCCTGAGCCTGGGTGAGAGAGGATGAGGAGGAGGAGGAGGGCTTGGTCATCCACTCTACCAAGTCTTCGGCATGATGTGGCTCAACATGTCCAGCTGCCGAAAAGAAGGACAAGCGTGTCCCATGGCCATGTGCTGATGACAATGCACCGCGTCCACGACCAGCACTGTTGCCCCCAGACACAGAGCCTGCTTGCCCTCTTTTATTGCCTCCTGACTGTCTGCCTCTCCTTGTTTGCCTTCCAGACATTCTAATAGATGGCCTGCAGGGAGATGGGAAAAAAGCAATAAGGGCTACCTTCAGGTGTCCTTCTCTGTCCCTGGAAACAAGGACTTGCAGAGTGAAAGAAAAAAAACACTCTCCCTACCTAGAGTTTTCTGTCCCTAGAATAAATGTTTTTTTTAATCACAATATAGCACAAGGAAAATTAACTCACTGTCCTTACAGGTCCCTGGAAACAAGGACTTGCAGAGTGAAAGAAAAAAAACACTCTCCCTACCTACAGTTTTCTGTCCCTAGAAAAAAATGTTTTTTTTAATCACAATATAGCAAAAGGACAATTCACTCACTGTCCTTCCAGGTCCCTGGAAACAAGGACTTGCAGAGTGAAAGAAACTGACACTGTCCCTACCTAGAGTTTTCTGTCCCTGGAATAAATGTTTTTTTCAGCACAATATAGCACAAGGACAATTAACTCACTGTCCTTACAGGTCCCTGGAAACAAGGACTTGCAGAGTGAAAGAAAAAAAATACTCTCCCTACCTACAGTTTTCTGTCCCTAGAAAAAAATGTTTTTTTTAATCACAATATAGCAAAAGGACAATTCACTCACTGTCCTTCCAGGTCCCTGGAAACAAGGACTTGCAGAGTGAAAGAAACTGACACTGTCCCTACCTAGAGTTTTCTGTCCCTAGAATAAATGTTTTTTTTAATCACAATATAGCACAAGGAAAATTAACTCACTGTCCTTACAGGTCCCTGGAAACAAGGACTTGCAGAGTGAAAGAAAAAAAACACTCTCCCTACCTACAGTTTTCTGTCCCTAGAAAAAAATGTTTTTTTTAATCACAATATAGCAAAAGGACAATTCACTCACTGTCCTTCCAGGTCCCTGGAAACAAGGACTTGCAGAGTGAAAGAAACTGACACTGTCCCTACCTAGAGTTTTCTGTCCCTGGAATAAATGTTTTTTTCAGCACAATATAGCACAAGGACAATTAACTCACTGTCCTTACAGGTCCCTGGAAACAAGGACTTGCAGAGTGAAAGAAAAAAAATACTCTCCCTACCTACAGTTTTCTGTCCCTAGAAAAAAATGTTTTTTTTAATCACAATATAGCAAAAGGACAATTCACTCACTGTCCTTCCAGGTCCCTGGAAACAAGGACTTGCAGAGTGAAAGAAACTGACACTGTCCCTACCTAGAGTTTTCTGTCCCTAGAATAAATGTTTTTTTTAATCACAATATAGCAAAAGGACAATTCACTCACTGTCCTTCCAGGTCCCTGGAAACAAGGACTTGCAGAGTGAAAGAAACTGACACTGTCCCTACCTAGAGTTTTCTGTCCCTAGAATAAATGTTTTTTTTAATCACAATATAGCAAAAGGACAATTCACTCACTGTCCTTCCAGGTCCCTGGAAACAAGGACTTGCAGAGTGAAAGAAACTGACACTGTCCCTACCTAGAGTTTTCTGTCCCTAGAATAAATGTTTTTTTTAATCACAATATAGCAAAAGGACAATTCACTCACTGTCCTTCCAGGTCCCTGGAAACAAGGACTTGCAGAGTGAGAGAAACTGACACTGTCCCTACCTAGAGTTTTCTGTCCCTAGAATAAATGTTTTTTTTAATCACAATATAGCAAAAGGACAATTCACTCACTGTCCTTCCAGGTCCCTGGAAACAAGGACTTGCAGAGTGAAAGAAACTGACACTGTCCCTACCTAGAGTTTTCTGTCCCTAGAATAAATGTTTTTTTTTAATCACAATATAGCACAAGGAAAATTAACTCACTGTCCTTACAGGTCCCTGGAAACAAGGACTTGCAGAGTGAAAGAAAAAAAACACTCTCCCTACCTACAGTTTTCTGTCCCTAGAAAAAAATGTTTTTTTTAATCACAATATAGCAAAAGGACAATTCACTCACTGTCCTTCCAGGTCCCTGGAAACAAGGACTTGCAGAGTGAAAGAAACTGACACTGTCCCTACCTAGAGTTTTCTGTCCCTGGAATAAATGTTTTTTTCAGCACAATATAGCACAAGGACAATTAACTCACTGTCCTTACAGGTCCCTGGAAACAAGGACTTGCAGAGTGAAAGAAAAAAAATACTCTCCCTACCTACAGTTTTCTGTCCCTAGAAAAAAATGTTTTTTTTAATCACAATATAGCAAAAGGACAATTCACTCACTGTCCTTCCAGGTCCCTGGAAACAAGGACTTGCAGAGTGAAAGAAACTGACACTGTCCCTACCTAGAGTTTTCTGTCCCTAGAATAAATGTTTTTTTTAATCACAATATAGCAAAAGGACAATTCACTCACTGTCCTTCCAGGTCCCTGGAAACAAGGACTTGCAGAGTGAAAGAAACTGACACTGTCCCTACCTAGAGTTTTCTGTCCCTAGAATAAATGTTTTTTTTAATCACAATATAGCAAAAGGACAATTCACTCACTGTCCTTCCAGGTCCCTGGAAACAAGGACTTGCAGAGTGAAAGAAACTGACACTGTCCCTACCTAGAGTTTTCTGTCCCTAGAATAAATGTTTTTTTTAATCACAATATAGCAAAAGGACAATTCACTCACTGTCCTTCCAGGTCCCTGGAAACAAGGACTTGCAGAGTGAAAGAAACTGACACTGTCCCTACCTAGAGTTTTCTGTCCCTAGAATAAATGTTTTTTTTAATCACAATATAGCAAAAGGACAATTCACTCACTGTCCTTCCAGGTCCCTGGAAACAAGGACTTGCAGAGTGAAAGAAACTGACACTGTCCCTACCTAGAGTTTTCTGTCCCTAGAATAAATGTTTTTTTTAAGCACAATATAGCACAAGGAAAATTAACTCACTGTCCTTACAGGTCCCTGGAAACAAGGACTTGCAGAGTGAAAGAAAAAAAACACTCTCCCTACCTACAGTTTTCTGTCCCTAGAAAAAAATGTTTTTTTTAATCACAATATAGCAAAAGGACAATTCACTCACTGTCCTTCCAGGTCCCTGGAAACAAGGACTTGCAGAGTGAAAGAAACTGACACTGTCCCTACCTAGAGTTTTCTGTCCCTAGAATAAATGTTTTTTTTAATCACAATATAGCAAAAGGACAATTCACTCACTGTCCTTCCAGGTCCCTGGAAACAAGGACTTGCAGAGTGAAAGAAACTGACACTGTCCCTACCTAGAGTTTTCTGTCCCTAGAATAAATGTTTTTTTTAATCACAATATAGCAAAAGGACAATTCACTCACTGTCCTTCCAGGTCCCTGGAAACAAGGACTTGCAGAGTGAAAGAAACTGACACTGTCCCTACCTAGAGTTTTCTGTCCCTAGAATAAATGTTTTTTTTAATCACAATATAGCAAAAGGACAATTCACTCACTGTCCTTCCAGGTCCCTGGAAACAAGGACTTGCAGAGTGAAAGAAACTGACACTGTCCCTACCTAGAGTTTTCTGTCCCTAGAATAAATGTTTTTTTTTAAGCACACTATAGCAGAAGCACAAAACACACTGACACTCTCCCTACCTATCCTTCTCTTTCCCTAAACTAAAGGAATCCAGGTTAAGCAAGAAAGAAATAAATGTCACTGTCCCTGCCTATGCTACTCTATCCCTGCTCCGGAACACACTACACTAGGCCGCCGTGCTGGCGGCCTTTTATAGTGTGGGGCGTGTACTAAACACCCTCAGCAATAATTGGCCACAGGCATCCTGCCTGTGGCCAATCATTGCTCTCCTCGCTGCCGGCGCTGTGATTGGCCAAGCATGCGGGGTCACAGTGCATGCTTGGCCAATCACAGCGCCTGGATGACACTGCGATGGCGTAGTGCATTGTGGGCCGTTCGCGTCACTCGAATTTGGCGCGAACGGCCCAAATCGTTCGATCTTCGTCGAACGATCGAACAGCCAATGTTCGAGTCGAACGTATGTTCGACTCGAACACGAAGCTCATCCCTAGTAATGAACCAGGCTGGGAGTTTTTAAATGCCTCAGGAATCTTTTGCAGGTGTTTAGGGTTAATTAGTTGATTCAGATGATTAGGTTAATAGCTCGTTTAGAGAACCTTTTCATGATATGCTAATTTTTTGAGATAGGATTTTTGGGTTTTCATGAGCTGTATGCCAAAATCATCAATATTAAAACAAGAAAAGGCTTGAACTACTTCAGTTGTGTGTAATGAATCTAAAATATATGAAAGTCTAATGTTTATCAGTACATTACAGAAAATAATGAACTTTATCACAATATGCTAATTTTTTGAGAAGGACCTGTATATAAAGTGTAAGGTATAATACAAAGTGACCCATTGTGGTAACAATAAGTAGCAGATGGGCAGTGTATCAGCCCCAATGCTAAGGTAGTGTATCATAAATAAAAATAGGAGTTGTAACCAAGTAAAGAAAGAGTGAAAGGGTAGCAAATTAAAATGACAATAAAAAAGGGGAAACAAAAATTACCTAAAGGGGTGTGGACAGTGCAAAACCGTGTTGCTCCCATGTCCATGGACGCATCCGCCATGAGGGAGCAAACAATGCCGGAGGGAGTAAATATACTCCCTGCAATTAGGTGGGGAGGATCCAACCCTCGTCACGCTCGGCGGCCAATAGGACAGGGAGGCGGCGTCGGGCTATAGGGCAGCGGAGGCTGCCCGTCGTCTCGACGTCAGCCACCCCGTACGGGCGCCAGGATGGGAATAACCAGCGCAAGCACGCCAGCGTCACTAAAATGACGCAGCGTGCATGACGCCGGAGGCGTGACGTCGATGCGCATATGGGCGTCCCCCCAACCCCGCACACGACCCATGACATGGAGGGGGGGGGGGGAAGGGGGGAGCCCGAGGGCGCATCGCAGCTCCCGGGACTGAGCAAGCCGGCCGATACCAACCAAACCAATAGCGCCCCACCCACCACACAACAGCGACACAACCAGATAAGCGCACTGTGGGTAACAGTGTATAGGGATACTCAACCATTAAATTCCTAAAAACCCACATAGTTAATGAATAAAAGATAGACAATAAAGACAATGTGCTTATCTTGAATAGACCCCTAAATAGCCTAAATCGGGGGAAAGTGCCAGCATTGCAATAATGTAGGTATGTAGGGATGCATGCTTCCATCCCCGGAAATATGAACATGAAAAACTAAAGGTTGGGACTTTTAGTTGAGGTGTGGGGCCTAAAGGAACACCTCCATCCCGGTATCTGGAAAAGGGAAGCAAATATGCAAAGGTGGGACTTTGAGTTGAAGCATGCTTCCCAGGAGGTAACACGGATCAATTGAATGGGGCATGTATCCAGTTGATAGAACCAAAGACATTACATGAGAGCATTGCATGGCAATTGACAGTCAGTATTTTAATCGTATACAAAGTAACAAGGACAATAATAACATAGCACACCTAATGTACCAGTCCACAATTGAATGGTATACAAATTACAGCAATCAATGGTAGTAAAATTTTATTTTATTTATGATACACTACCTTAGCATTGGGGCTGATACACTGCCCATCTGCTACTTATTGTTACCACAATGGGTCACTTTGTATTATACCTTACACTTTATATATACCACTACACTTTTTTATCCATAGATCCCTCTTACAATCTCACCACTTCCCTTCATTCATTTTTACTTTTCTCTACATTTTTGAACTATTTATGGTTTACATCCTTCATCATTACACCCCTTGTTCCCTCTAGATGGGCACACCTACGAGAGACACACCTGCAACCCATGCCCATGGAGGTCCTCCGCTCCTGGGTATTCCTACTTTTGCTACGGTTTTCCAGCCTGCATGGAGGGGTTCTTCCACCCCAGCTCCCGGGAGCTGTTGTTTTTCTGGCCGGGCCCACCCCCTTACGCCTTTACCCACCACCATTGACATACATGTAAGTAACCCAGGGTATTGTTATTGCTCCACCTTCATTTCCTGCCCCTTGATTTTATATACTTTCTATATATTATACAATCTTTATCTCAAATTTTATTGCCTTGTCATTTATAGACCTCTACCCCATACCTGCTCCTGAAGAGTGGCAGTAGCCACGAAACGCGTAGAGCCAATAAGATGCCCTTATCTATACATATTGCTACTGCACCATTCATCACCTCATACAACAATTGGTATTCACCAATCAACTACGGTTATAACTATCATGGAGATAAATTTTAATGATACTGGTTATGTATATTTTTCATACAATGTATCAATATGCCCACTATGAGCTAATTAGATGCTCTTTCTTGTATGTACGTCAATATCATTATTATCTACCAGTCTCTATACTCAGTGGACTGTGCCAGCGCACTTAATCTACGTAATTCTTATCATGGAGACACGCTTCATTGAATTGGGCCCCCCTTTTCTCTCTATGTTGTCACCGGGTTTTTTATGAACCAATGTGTTACTATATTTTACTACCATTGATTGCTGTAATTTGTATACCATTCAATTGTGGACTGGTACATTAGGTGTGCTATGTTATTATTGTCCTTGTTACTTTGTATACGATTAAAATACTGACTGTTAATTGCCATGCAATGCTCTCATGTAATGTCTTTGGTTCTATCAACTGGATACATGCCCCATTCAATTGATCCGTGTTACCTCCTGGGAAGCATGCTTCAACTCAAAGTCCCACCTTTGCATATTTGCTTCCCTTTTACAGTTTGATTAGCTCCATCTTTGCATACAGTATGGTGTGAGCTGGTGGTGCGCCACACTCTCCTCCCTGGTCCCCTAGACGAGAGCCAAGTGTCCGAAGGGAGTGAAGGGTAAGGTCGCTACATATGCATTTATGTCTGTTTCCATTTGGAACGAACCAATATACCATCGATAATTAATCATCTACACTCTAGTAACGACTAATCCTTATCATGCCTCTTCTAAAAGCTACTAGGTTACCTTAATGCTAATTGATATCTTTAACTCACAATGGTTTCTAATATACAGTGAGCCTGGCCATTGATTGACACTTTACCGACCCCACGCTAGAATATACGAGAGCCGATGAATGGGAATATTCTCTGTAGTCTAAAAACAAGTGGCTATTATTGGCCAGACTCGATCGTTGTGAGAATGTCAATCTGTTTTACACTCTATGTTATTCGATATTCCCATGAACCATCAGTCTATGAATTGTTTTGAACTGACGTTTTGCAGCACCGGTCTTCTCCCCGTAATGTCTACATAAACAATTCTGAGTGAACTAGCGTGCTTGTCGGTGTGAATGACCCAATTAAGCCACAGGTGATTAAAATAGAACACCTAATATACGTGTCATGGATATGCATTAATGTCTGTCTGCCATCTTACCTTCCTCCTCATGTGTTCATCTAGAGACCAGACCTCCTTCACCTGGCTTCCTTTATAATCTCCTCCCAGCCTGACTCCACCCCAGGCCCTATCACTGAACACTATATTAACCTGTGCACTGCAAGCCTGCTTTGCTGATCAACGTGTTTGTTAGGCATTGTGTGTTTGGGTTCCTGCCTGCCGTGTGCTACGTCTGTCTCTCTGTTACGTTATTGGCTTGTCCCCGACCATCCCTGTCTGCTCGTGACCCTTGACCTTCGGCTCGTTCTTCGTTATCCTTGTCTGCTTGTGGCCCCTGACCTTCGGCTTGTTATTCGGTTCTCTCTATCGTGTGCTGCTGCTTCCCCTTATCCTACGGGGCGTGAGCTAGGAAACTCCAGGGGCCGCGACCTGGTCCCAGCCTGCAGCGTAACATCCTCACCACTAGAGGCCCTGGAGAAGACCAGCTGGGTCTTAGACTCCGCGCCCTGGGGAATCTTGGCTCTCGCTTCCGTTGGGATCCCGGTTGTGCTCCTCTGGTCCCACTTTCCACAACCACCCAGTTTCCTATCCACAGAAGCCAGCCATAGGGTTCACTACCTCGCGGTGCACTCCTGTCCCCCTACGGTGTGCATCTGTCACCTGGCCACAGGTGACCCTGACAGTTTGATCAGCCATGAACCCGGCTGACATCCCGCTTCCCGCGGATGATCCATTGCAGGGCATAGTTCGCAGACTTGAGACCCAGGAATCAAATCAGACCCAGGTGATGCGATTCCTCCAGGATCTGGCTTCTCGATTCGAGCAGCTTCAGGTCTCCTTGGGAACCCCGAATCCGCAACCCCAAGTACAACCAGCGGCTGTACCTATCGCACCAGTCGCAGCCTCACACTCACTAAGATTGCCAGCTCCGTTCCGTTTCTCTGGGGACTCCAAGGCCTGCAGGGGGTTTCTCAGCCAATGCACTATTCATTTTGAGCTTCAGCCTCAAAGCTTCCTATCTGACCGGGCTAAGGTAGCCTATATCATTTCCCTCCTCTCCGGTGAAGCTTTGGCCTGGGCTGCCCCCCTGTGGGAGAGGAACGATCCGGTGGTTTCCAGTCTGTCCGAATTCTTGAAGCTCTTTTGTAATATCTTCGAAGAGCCGGCTCGGGCTTCTTCAGCGGCTAGTGCTGTCTTACGTCTTCGCCAAGAATCTAGTTCAGTGGGGCAATATGCTCTTCAGTTCCGTATCCACACAGCTGAATTGAGCTGGAATAATGAGGCCCTGGTCGCTACCTTTTTACATGGCCTCTCTGACCGAGTGAAAGACGAATTAGCGGGAAGAGCCATTCCCGTCGGTCTGGACGATGTAATTTCATTATGCAACCAGATCGACATTCGTTTTCAAGAGAGGTCCTTAGAAAAAAGACGCCAGCACTCTCTGGGTCCTAGCCAGTCTGAGCTCCCCTCCCTTCATTCCGTGGAGCATCCTCTACCTGCTGAAGAACCTATGCAGCTGGGCCGGACCAGACTAACCCCCGAAGAACGTGCTAGGCGCAGAACTCTGGGCTTGTGCCTCTATTGTGGGGGCAAGGGTCATTTTCGTGACTCCTGCTCGCTTCGTCCGGGAAACGCTCGGGTCTAATACATTTGGAAGGTGGAGTATTGGACCCAGAAACATCACCTTCTCGCCTGCTCTTGCCGGTGTCCCTTCATGTAGGCACTTCTCCTCAGTCAACCCTTGCATACCTGGATTCCGGGGCTGCCGGCAATTTCATGGATTGGAGAACTGCTTCTTCTATGAAGCTTACCCTTTCACCTCTCACTACCCCATTGGTAGTCTCGGCAATTGATGGCACTGTTCTCCCAGGGGGCCCTATTCGCTTCCAGACGCTACCCATTAGGATGTCGGTAGGGATTCTCCACCAGGAGTGGATATCCTTTCTTATTCTACCCAAGGCCTCTACCCCAGTTGTATTGGGCCTCCCTTGGCTACAGCTCCACTCTCCACATGTGGACTGGGTCTCTGGGCAGATCCTGGCCTGGGGTTCCTCATGTTTCTCGTCGTGTCTTCTCAAGGTGACCCCCAAGGAGAGTCTTCCGGTTGCTGCCACTTCTGTTTCTTCTGATCTTCCCGCCGCATACAGCGATTACCGGGATGTGTTCTGTAAAAAATCAGCTGAGGTGCTTCCTCCCCACAGGTCTTTTGACTGTGCTATTGATCTTGTCCCCGGAGCAACTCTACCCAGGGGTCGTACCTACCCTCTGTCCATCCCAGAGACCCAGGCCATGTCGGAGTATGTAGCAGAGAATCTGGAGAGAGGGTTCATCCGGAAATCCTCATCGCCTGCAGGGGCAGGGTTCTTTTTTGTTGCCAAAAAGGATGGTACCTTAAGACCCTGCATCGATTATCGGGGTTTAAATGCGGTTACTATTAAAAATCGATACCCCTTACCCTTAATATCTGAGCTATTCGATAGGTTGAAGGGTGCCTCCATTTTCACCAAGTTGGATCTCAGAGGCGCGTACAATCTCATTCGAATACGGGAGGGTGACGAATGGAAGACTGCATTTAACACTAGAGACGGGCATTACGAATATCTGGTGATGCCTTTTGGTCTGTGTAATGCTCCAGCCGTGTTTCAAAACTTTGTCAATGAAATCTTCAGAGATCTGCTGTACCAGTTTGTTGTCATCTATCTGGATGACATTCTGATCTTTTCTGAAAATCTGCTCGTCCACAGAAACCATGTCCGCACTGTACTTCAACGTCTTAGAGAGAACAATCTCTATGCCAAGCTGGAGAAATGTTCCTTTGAATGTTCTGAGGTCCTGTTTTTGGGGTGCTTTGTCTCATGTTCGGGGCTTCGTATGGACCCTGGGAAGGTCTTGGCTATCACCAACTGGCCTCTTCCTGCTAGCCTCAAGGCCACACAGCGCTTTCTTGGCTTCACTAATTATTATAGGCAGTTCATAAGGAATTACTCTTCCATTGCCGCGCCTATTATCGCTTTGACCAAGAAGGGTGTGAATGCCAGAGACTGGCCTCCCGAAGCTGTCTCTGCATTTCACAACCTGAAACAGGCCTTTGTTTCTGGCCCCCTCTTGAGGAGACCAAATCCTGGGAATGCATTTTTTATTGAAGTGGACGCTTCCTCAATGGGGGTGGGAGCTGTGCTTCTTCAAATCTTTGAGAAGAGACGCCAACCATGTGCGTTCTTCTCCAAAAAAATTTCTCAGGCAGAGAGGAATTATGCCATCGGTGATCGGGAACTTCTCGCAATTAAATTGGCGTTAGAGGAGTGGCGTCATCTCTTGGAGGGTTCCCCTCACTCCATAACGATCTTTACCGATCACAAGAATTTACAGTATCTACAGAATGCTAAACGTCTGAATCCTAGACAGGCCAGGTGGAGTCTCTTCTTTGCCCGTTTTAATTTCACGATTACCTACAAACCTGGTTCCTGCAACGGTCGGGCTGATGCGCTCTCTAGGTCATTTGACACTTTGGACGAGGAGTCCGCCCCTGAACCTGAGCCGATCATTCCCACCTCATGCATTGTTGCCCACTCTACCACCCTGAAGTCTAAAATTCCGCCTGGTAAGACCTTTGTCCCCACTGAGCTAAGAGCTAAGATCCTTCGTTGGGGACATGATTCCAAGGTGGCAGGGCATTCTGGATTCCTCCGATCCTTCCTACTCATCAGTCGTCACTACTGGTGGCCTAATCTCCGCTCAGACGTCAAAGACTACGTTAAAGCTTGTCATGTCTGTGCTCAGTCCAAATCCTCCACACAAGCTCCTGCTGGTCTCCTCATGCCCTTGCCTATTCCTAAGGAACCCTGGGCCCATATTGCCATGGATTTTATCACCGATCTCCCACTGTCTGAGAATAATACAGTCATTTGGGTGGTAATCGATCGATTCTCCAAGATGGCTCATTTTGTTCCTCTTCCTGGTCTTCCTTCTGCCCCTGCCTTGGTTCCCATTTTCATTCGAGAAATTCTCCGCCTACATGGGGTCCCTTCTCATATTGTTTCCGACAGGGGAGTCCAATTCACGTCTCGTTTTTGGAGAGCCTTTTGCAAATCCCTCAATATTGTCTTGGATTTTTCTTCTTCTTACCATCCCCAATCCAATGGACAGACTGAGAGGGTTAATCAGGAGTTAGAGGTCTTTCTTCGCACCTTTGTGTCTTCTCACCATGACGATTGGTCCTCTCTACTCCCGTGGGCAGAATTCTCCCATAACAATCATGTGAATACCAGTTCGCAGAAGACACCCTTTTTCACAGTTTATGGAAAACACCCTCAACTTCCTCTTCCTATGATCTGTTCTCCAGACATTCCAGCTTTGGCTTCGGTTCAGGAGTCTCTCAATTCCGTTTGGGGTCACGTTCATGATTCCCTCCGGGCAGCTGCTGAAAAATTCAAAGGCTTTGCCGACCGCCGCAGGCGTAAACCGCCTTCTCTTCAGCCAGGGGACAAAGTCTGGCTCTCTACCAGGAACATCAAGCTCCGAGTTCCTTCTCTGAAGTTTGCTCCACGATTCATCGGTCCATACACGGTAACTGCTAAACTGAATCCGGTTTGTTTCAAACTCCAGATTCCTAAGAGCCTTAAAATCACTAACTCCTTTCATGTTGCTCTTCTAAAGTCTTTAGTCCTCAATAAATTCTCTCGTCCTCTTCCTACCGTGGCGCCTGTCTCGGAGGATAATCAGGAGTACGAGATCAGTCAAATTCTGGACTCCCGACTCTGTAAAGGCGTTCTTCAGTACCTCGTTCATTGGAAAGGGTTTGGTCCTGAGGAGAGGTCTTGGATCACTGCATCTGAGGTCTTTGCACCTCGTCTGTTAAAGGAGTTTCATCTGAAGTTTCCCTCTAAACCTGGGCCCAGGCGGGGAAGGGGGAGGCCTCGTAAGAGGGAGGGTACTGTCATGGATATGCATTAATGTCTGTCTGCCATCTTACCTTCCTCCTCATGTGTTCATCTAGAGACCAGACCTCCTTCACCTGGCTTCCTTTATAATCTCCTCCCAGCCTGACTCCACCCCAGGCCCTATCACAGAACACTATATTAACCTGTGCACTGCAAGCCTGCTTTGCTGATCAACGTGTTTGTTAGGCATTGTGTGTTTGGGTTCCTGCCTGCCGTGTGCTACGTCTGTCTCTCTGTTACGTTATTGGCTTGTCCCCGACCATCCCTGTCTGCTCGTGACCCTTGACCTTCGGCTCGTTCTTCGTTATCCTTGTCTGCTTGTGGCCCCTGACCTTCGGCTTGTTATTTGGTTCTCTCTATCGTGTGCTGCTGCTTCCCCTTATCCTACGGGGCGTGAGCTAGGAAACTCCAGGGGCCGCGACCTGGTCCCAGCCTGCAGCGTAACATCCTCACCACTAGAGGCCCTGGAGAAGACCAGCTGGGTCTTAGACTCCGCGCCCTGGGGAATCTTGGCTCTCGCTTCCGTTGGGATCCCGGTTGTGCTCCTCTGGTCCCACTTTCCACAACCACCCAGTTTCCTATCCACAGAAGCCAGCCATAGGGTTCACTACCTCGCGGTGCACTCCTGTCCCCCTATGGTGTGCATCTGTCACCTGGCCACAGGTGACCCTGACAATACGGAAGGTATATCTGGACAGACACCGAAAACAACGCGCATGCTCCGATGAAGGTTACTTTTAACCGAAACCCGTAAGCAGTTTGCTGCTCCACCAGTTGTAGTTTTAATATGGCTGCCCGACCCATGCAACCAAATAGCTGATTATTTCCAGAACTGACCATCCATTTCCATCTCCGGATCATGCCAAGCTAGAAGAATGATATTAACGCTGCTCTAATCATCATACACCTGTCACCAGTTAAACTGCATGGACTTTCAAGCAGACTGGTCAAAGCTGAACACACGCTACTTATCCCAACTGGGATTTGAACATCCTAAAGCCCCGTACACACCGTCGGACTTTTGCCCAACAAACTTCATTTTGAGCAAGTTGGACCAACAATCCGACTGTGTGTACGCTCCATCCGACAAACTTTTTTTGCTTTTTTCTTGTTTTCATCGGACAAAAGTTGGGTCTGCAAACGGACAAACTTTTGCCGAACAAAAGTCCGATGGAGCAAAGTCCGACCGTGTGTACAGAAAACCATCAGACTTTTGTCCGATGGACAAAACAAATAATGTTATGTAGCGACCTCACCCCTTCTTCTCGGCTTGTTGTCTCGTCTAGTGGGGAGTATGGGAGGAGGGATGCGATACACCACGGCCATAGGCGTGCGCACAGGGTGTGCCAGGTGTGCCCAGGCACACCCTAATCACCCTTTACAGCACAGATTCCCCTTACTTCCCTGGCTCCCTCCTTCCCCCTGCAGTGCTACCAGCTTCCCTCCTCTCCCGCCAGCTGTTGCTGCAAGGATGTTTTAGGAAGGGGCCGGTAAATATGTAATTGACCATCCCCTTCCCTTTCTGAATGAACATCGTGAGTGATCAGTAGTGTGTGTTTGAGCTTTGGGGTACACACCCTAATGCAATAGACTACGCACACCTATGACCACGGCCCATGTCCTCTTTTGGCTAGAGGTGAAGGCCAGAACCTATTTTACCATTGTGTTGTGTGCATAACCCAGAGCCAAGTCTTTTCTGTAAATGACCCCCTCTGCTCCCAGTAACTGGAGTTCCACACCACTGAAAAGGTCCAACTCGTATTTATTCTCCAACAGCAATAAATCGTCACTTAGCACAGACAGGTTGTGACCAAAGAACAGTTCAGTACAGGTGGGGAGTAGGTCGAGGCACAATTCTTAGATAGAACCAACCATTGTGGTGTCACCAACGGTCATGGCGCACAGCCGCTGCCACCGACCGTGTAGAACAGAAAGTGAATTACCTTCGCTAAGCACAGCCCCTGTCAGAGGGAAGACATTCGTCCAAGAGAGTTACCAGAGGCCCCGCCGTCACCGGCAATGCTGCACCGGACTGTTCAGAGGGGTTACGCTCCCTGGCCTCCTCATCTCAGACACGGGCACCCAAGGCTTTAGGACCCCCTTGGATTCCTCCACCCTTGCGGAACCCAGTCGAAGGCACCGGGCCCCAGGCCTTCTCAATAGTACCTCACCCCAGGCTAAAGGTGCCTGGGATGGACTCCATCTACCGCTCCGGCCAGGTCAAGGGCACCTGGGCCCGGAACTCCGGAACGCCGGCACCCAGGCCGAAGGTGCCTGGGCGCGACTCTAACCTCCGTCTCTGAACCCTGTGTTTCGGGCGTCCGCCCCCTTTTATCTCCTCTCCCTCAGCGTCACCGCAGGTTCCCTGCCCTGCGGTACAGCCACCGGAAGAGGACAAAAAGGGTACGGTACTGCAGTGAGGGCTCAACCCCGACCCAGTGCGACAGCGCCACCCACAGGCCGAAGGGAACCTCACACCACCAGAGTCCTCCGGGAACAACAAATGGTCCCAAATTCCCTAACAATCAGTGCATCTGGGTTACACTACCACCCAGATGCCTCCCCTTAATTCAAACACCCGCTACAGTTACAATCAACCAACAATAGCAGAAGTTGACCAAAGGGTGGCGGTGAAGAGCAGAAAAACCACGTGATGTTGCAAAAAGTTTTGGAAAAGTTTGCAGAAAAGTCCTGTGGTGTGTATGCTATGGGTGTTCCCGGCCAAGTCCGTTCGGACAAAAAACCACGGAAAAGTCCGATGGAAGTCCGACCGTGCGTACGAGGCTTAAGACTCCAAAAGGATCTGGCGAATGCAATCTTTCCTTTCCCTTTCTTGATGGGATCACTTTAAGGACAGCGGATATATAACTGAAGGGTCATCCGGTTTGTGAACAACCTAGACGGTGAGATACAATCAACTTACCCACTGTTGTCTCTATGCTCTTACAGCGAGTCACCTACCGTGAATGCCGGGCTTCTTCCATGTTTATATCCATCTTAACAAACATGTGAATGATCCAAGTGAGCACATACATTAGTGCGTGTGAGTCCTTTTTAAAGTCAATCATATTGATGTTTTTCTTTATCAGTACCAATAATGATTGAGCGTGTCTTCAAACCTTCATTCTACTATAATGCCGCGTACACACGACCGTTTTTCCCGTCGAGAAAAACGATCGTCTGTGGGGATTTTTGTCGTTTTTCTCGACGGGAAAAACGGCATTAATCACGACGAGAAAAATTAGAACATGCTCTAATTTTTCTTGTCGTGATTCCCGTCGTTTTTTGCCGCGGCAGTTTTCCCCATAGGGAAACACTGCCGCGGAGCCCACACACGGTCGTTTTTTTCGACCAAAAAAAAAAAAATGTCATTTAAAACGGCCGTGTGTGGGGGGGAACAAGCTGTTCCTCGTTTTTCACGCCGATTTTCTCGACGGTGTTTTCACCGTCGAAAAAAACGATCGTGTGTACGCGGCATAAGACTGTATGTCTACATTGAAGGAGGATTTTCTAATCTGGCCAAATTCCGGACTTACAAGTGGTACCCGTTGGTTGAGTCAGCGATTGGACGATTGTGGTGTGTATGATTGGTCGGGTGGCCACCCATGTTTATAGTCTTAGACTAGTCTGATTTGAATTATTTGGTGAGGGGTGTAATATTGTGTTTGTCATTATAATCATATGTTAATAATCTATTGCGGTTTACAAAATAAAGTCTATATTTTCAATAGTTCCTCGCCGAAGAATTCTTTCTTGGAGGGACTTTACACCTCCCTCACTTTTTCTTCTTTTTTTTGTATAATTCAGAGGAACTATTGACAGGAATATTCTGTGTAACACAGACAACCCCTGAATCTATACTGGTCCACCTGTTAGGAAGTGAGGACGATTCAATTATGAATCAATACATCCTTCCAGCGTGACCATTTAATGGATGAGCTTAGTCCATACCTATTCTTTTGTTAATCCTTCTACGACCCGCCGCCACGTACGATACAGCTTCCATAGGAGGCGCCCGGCTGAATGATGCGCAACTCGTTTGACAGCTCTTAAATAACCGAGGGCGGGGCCATCCGGGATGTGGACGGGAGACCCTGCCCCCCTCTGACGCAACAAGGGTTTCCGGCAGTTTCCCCCGTTGTGTCACGGGAGACCCCGCCCCCCCTTTGACGCATACGGGAAACCCCCGTTGAAAAAAAAATAGCGTGGAGTTCCCGTAAAAATCCATACCAGACCCTTATCCAAGCAGGGTACGGGAAACCCCCGTTGCGTCAGAGGGGGGCGGGGTCACCCGTGACCCCACAGGGAAACTGCCTGAAACCCCCGTTGAGTCAGAGGGGGGCGGGGTCACCCGTGTCCCCACTGGGAAACTGCCGGAAACCCCCGTTGCGTCAGAGGGGGGCGGGGTCCCCCGTCCACATCACAGGTGGCCCCGCCCTCGGTTATTTAAGAGCTGTCAAACGGGTCGCGCGTCATTCGGCTGGGCGCCTCCTATGGAGGCTGTATCGTACGTGGCGGCGGGTCGTAGAAGTATTATGGCGCTGGAATGTTTTTTTTATTTTTATTAAATGACTTGTCCCAAGCTGTGTGTGTGTGGTTTTTTTTAACCTTTTTTGTCACTTTTTTGGGTGAAATGTTAGGGGTACAATGTACCTCGTTACCAATTCACATTGGGGGGGGGGAAAGGATCTGGGGGTCCCCTTTGTTGCAGATTCTGATAAGCCCCCCGCCCGCAGACCCCCACAACCACCGGGCAAGGGTTGTGGGGATGAGGCCCTTGTCCCCATCAACATGGGGACATCCTCTCCATGTTGAGGGCATGTGTCCTGGTGCAGTTCAGGAGGGGGGGGGCGCTCTATCGTCCCCCCCTCTTCCCCTGCGGCCTGCCAGGTTATGTGCTCGGATAAAGGGTCTGGTATGGATTTTTGGGGGAACTCCACGCTATTTTTTCTTTTATTTGGCACAGGGTTCCCCTTAACCACTTAAGCCCCGGACCATTTTGCAGCTAAAGGACCAGGCCCCTATTTGCGATTCGGCACTGCGTCGCTTTAACTGACAATTGCGCGGTCGTGCGACGTGGCTCCCAAACACAATTGACGTCCTTTTTTTCCCACAAATATAACTTTCTTTTGGTGGTATTTGATTACCTCTGCGGTTTTTATTTTTTGCGCTATAAACTAAATTAGAGCGACAATTTTGAAAAAAATGCAATATTTTTTACTTTTTGCTCTAATAAATATCCCCAAAAATATATATAAAAAAATATTTTTTTCCTCAGTTTAGTCCGATATGTATTCTTCTACATATTTTTGGTAAGAAAAATCACAATAAGCGTTTATTGATTGGTTTGCGCAAAAGTTATAACGTTTACAAAATAGGGGATAGTTTTATGGCATTTTTATTAATATTTTTTTTTTACTAGTAATGGCGGCGATCAGCGATTTTTATCATGACTGCGACATTATGGCGGACACACCGGACACTTTTGACACCATTTTGGGACCAGTGTCATTTTTACAGCGATCAGTGCTATAAAAATGCACTGATTACTGTAAAAATGACACTGGCAGGGAAGGGGTTAATCAGGAGGGGGCGCTGAAGGGGTTAAGTGTTTCCTAGGGAGTGATTACTACTGTGTGGGGGCGTGGCTTAGCATGTGACATCACTGATCGTCGTTTCCTATGACAGGCAACAGACGATCAGTGACACTCTCACTAGACAGAACGGGGAGATGTTTGTTTACACTTACCTCTCCCCGTTCTTCAGCTCTGTGACCCGATCGCGGGACACCGGAGGCGAATCAGGTCCATGGGTCCCGCGGGCGCGGTCACGGAGCTCAGGACCGGGTCGCGAGCGTGCCGGCGGCGCACGTGCGACCCACGGCTGGGCTTCTTAAAGGGGACGTACCTGTACGTGCTTGTGCCCAGCCGTGCCATTCTGCCGACGTATATCGCCGTGAGGCGGTCCTTAAGTGGTTAATTTCCATACCACACCTGAAGGGCCTGGTAATGGGATTTGGGGGGACCCCCACGCATTTTTTTTGGTTCGGGGTTCCCCTTAATATTCATACCAGACCCAAAGGGTCTGGTAATGGACTGGGGGGGCATGTCGTTTTTTTTCAATGACTTTTATCCATATTCCCGGGACCAGACAATTCATTAATAGCCGCAAGCAGTTTTAAATGACTTTTTTCCCTTCAGAAGTGACACTTTGTGCAGGGACAGTTCTAAGCACGGGAAACATGCGCCACTTTACAGGCATACTATACACACCCCCCAGGTATGATATTTAAAGGAATATTTCACTTTTATTGTTTCACTTAAAGCATTATTAAATCACTGCTCCCGAAAAAACTGCAGTTTTTAAAACTTTTTTTTGCAATGATACATGTCCCCTGGGGCAGGACCCGGGTCCCCAAACACTTTTTAGGACAATAACTTGCATATTAACCTTTATAAATATCACTTTTGATTTTTTATGTTCGAGTCCCATAGACTTTACCGGGGTTCGCGTGTTCAAACAAATTTATTGCCTGTTCGAATGTTCTGCTGCGAACCGAACCGGGGGATGTTCGGCTCATCCCTTCGGGCCACACAACATATTACCTGGAGTGGGTACAGCAAGGAGCTAAGTGTGACCTGTCCCTGACAGGCACTACAGCAGAGGACACGGACCTGAAACAGGAATGGAGGTCACAGGCTGGACTTTGGTGGCCTCTACTGGTCACACATGGCACTACAGCAGAGGACACGGACCTGAAACAGGAATGGAGGTCACAGGCTGGACTTTGGTGGCCTCTACTGGTCACACATGGCACTACAGCAGAGGACACTGACCTCTAATAGGAATGGAGGCCACAGGGTGGACTCTGGTGGCCTCTACTGGTCACATATGGCACTACAGCAGAGGATACTGACCTGTAACAGGAATGGAGGTCACAGGGTGAAGTCTGGTGTCCTCTACTGGTCACGCATGGCACTACAGCAGAGAACACTGACCTCTAATAGGAATGGAGGCCACAGGGTGGACTCTGGTGGCCTCTATTGGTCACATATGGCACTACAGCAGAGGATACTGACCTGAAACAGGAATGGAGGTCACAGGGTGGACTCTGGTGGCCTCTACTGGTCACACGTGGCACTACAGCAGAGGATACTAACCTGTAGCAGGAATGGAGGTCACAGGGTGAACTCTGGTGGCCTTTAGTGGTCACATATGGCACTACAGCAGAGGACACAGACCTGAAACAGGAATGGAGGTCACAGGGTGGACTCTGGTATCACGGTCTGCTTAGGCTCTGAGGAAAGGGGTGCGCCCCGGAAACGCATCAGCCATTCTGATATTTTTTGGTACCGTCCGACCCTCTGGTCACCTGATCCTGGTTGCAGTTGCCACGGGACTCAGTGTGATTGCCAGAAATGCCTATATGAAAAGCTTGTTTGTGAGTAGGACCATTTTTGTATTTTATATGTTTTAATAACGTTTTTATCTGGTAATGCACTAGGTAGGTGCTCCCTCCTTTTTTTTTTCTGGCCTTTTGTGGTCACACATGGCACTACAGCAGAGGATACTGACCTGTAACAGGAATGGAGGTCACAGGGTGGACTCTGGAGGCCTCTATTGGTCACACATGGCTCTACAGCAGAGTATACTGACCTGTAACAGGAATGGAGGTCACAGGGTGGACTCTGGTGGGCTCTACTGGTCACACATGGAACTACAGCAGAGTATACTGACCTGTAACAGGAATGGAGGTCACAGGGTGGACTCTGGTGGGCTCTACTGGTCACACATGGAACTACAGCAGAGGATACTAACCTGTAACAGGAATGGAGGTCACAGGGTGGACTCTGGTGGCCTCTATTGGTCACACATGGCTCTACAGCAGAGTATACTGACCTGTAACAGGAATGGAAGTTACAGGGTGGACTCTGGTGGCCTCTAGTGGTCACACATGGCACTACAGCAGAGTATACTGACCTGTAACAGGAATGGAGGTCACAGGGTGGACTCTGGTGGCCTCTATTGGTCACACATGGCTCTACAGCAGAGTATACTGACCTGTAACAGGAATGGAAGTTACAGGGTGGACTCTGGTGGCCTCTAGTGGTCACACATGGCACTACAGCAGAGTATACTGACCTGTAACAGGAATGGAGGTCACAGGGTGGACTCTGGTGGCCTCTATTGGTCACACATGGCTCTACAGCAGAGTATACTGACCTGTAACAGGAATGGAAGTTACAGGGTGGACTCTGGTGGCCTCTAGTGGTCACACATGGCACTACAGCAGAGTATACTGACCTGTAACAGGAATGGAGGTCACAGGGTGGACTCTGGTGGCCTCTACTGGTCACAAATGGTACTCTACCACATAAACGTTGCACTTGCAACCGGGCCTTGATGTTCCGCCACCGATCTCGGAGGTAAGGGCCCCAGCCGGGGGTCAGGGGGGCCCTTCATGGTTTCTTGCACCGTGGCCCTGAAGGTTCTAGTTACGCCTCTGGATAACTATAAATCCAGGTATAGAAATCTCACACAGACCAATCTACAGATTTTATCGGATATGTTTTATAACAGAAAGTAGAAAATATCGGGGAGGTGGTTTTTATTTATTTTGTTTGTTTATTTAGTAAAAAATAAAAATAGCCCCCTTGTAAGGGAAGGTTCCAGACTCCACTTCAGTGCTTCCTCCAGTCTGGACCTTCAGATATCAGATATTACAGCCCATATAGTGTAAGAAGCAGGGCGAGACTCGCTCAGTTCCAAAACTGCAACATGGAAGTGTTTATTGAAACACAGAGATATTCCAACTTCTCATCAGTAGACTGTCCAATCAGCAGCGAGAGCTGTTGGAGGAATTCGCTCCTCCCTCCCCTCTCACAGCTAATCTACATACACATCCCATAATACCCAAGGCAGACAGACACAATAGAACAATGGAACACAGCCACACCCCAAACGTCCCACACCATAGTATGAGACAATATACAATATATATATAGACAGAATGAGGCCCTGTCACTATGAAAAGCGATGGAATAAGGACACAGAGTTTGCATGTCAGGTGACTGCAAGGCTACAGAGCAGTTATTTTGACAGGAGAAATCTGCTCTGGCAGCTTTCTCCGGGTTTTGCTATCTTCATATGGGCCTCTGTAGTTTGGAGATCCCTCAGAGACTTGGGTGGGTGGGACGGGATCTCCAACCCTGTGTCCGGGTCTTGTGGACAGCCAGCAGGGTGTGTGCCCAGGTGCACACACAGCCCATATAACGAGGGACTGATCAGAACTGTGGGTGGAGGACGGTGGAGAGTGTGCAGCTTGTTACTGCTGCTGTATCAAGACAAGACCTGGGTGTGGAAAGCTGTCTGTCTGTGTGAGACGACATCCCTGGTGAAGGGGGGGACTTTGTGCCTGACGGACTGGGAGGCTGGGAGAGCCGAGGCGACTAGTAGGCTTGTGCAATTCGTTTCGTAACAAATCAAAATTCGTCCGAATTTAGCAACTTTCGGACATTCGGAAGCATTCGAATTTCCGAACAGAGCAATTACGAATAAGACCGAATCCGAAATAAATTATACCGCAAAATAGCGAATGCCCGAAGGTCTTCGGCATAATTCGTTATGAAAAAAGTTACGAATGTACGAATCCATACGAAGCACAATAACACTCACTCTGCTCTGCTCTCTGCTTCTCCCTCACCGTGCTGAACCCTCTCAAAATGGTGTACAGGGGCGGAGCCTATAGCCGCATGTAAAAAACGAAAGTAAAATACGAGATTTCAAATCCATTCGAAGCACAATAACACTCTGCTCTGCTCTCTGCTTCTCCCTCACCGTGCTGAACCCTCTCAAAATGGTGTACAGGGGCGGAGGCTATAGCCGCATGTAAAAAACGAAAGTAAAATACGAGATTTCAAATCCATTCGAAGCACAATAACACTCTGCTCTGCTCTCTGCTTCTCCCTCACCGTGCTGAACCCTCTCAAAATGGTGTACAGGGGCAGAGGCTATAGCTGCATGTAAAAAACGAAAGTAAAATACGAGATTTCGAATCATTACAAATAACCGCAATGTATTTAGAAAAGTACAAATCCATTCGAAGCACATTAGGCATAATAGGGCAGCGTCATTGTGAGAGAGACACGGAAAATTACGAATCAACGAACCCAAAAAAAGTTACGAAAGTAGGAGTTGTGTCCAGAATCAACGAAAGACAACGTACTCTACCGAAAGTACGAATTATAAAGCAACAAAAAATTCAACGAAAAATGTCGCTTGCAAAAATACGAATGAGTCCGAACACGAAAAATCCCGTCTAGCAAAATTACGAATGATTACGAATCAACAGGACCGGAAAGAAACGAACCGAAACGGAACGAATTTTTCCGTTGTGCACAAGTCTAGCGACTAGTAAGTCCAAGGGGGGCTGAGGAAAGTCCTGAAGTCTGGGAGACACGGAGCTAACCCAGGGGGGCTGGAGAATCCTGTTGAGATCAGGAGTAGGCTGGTTTAGCAGGGAACTGCAAGGCAAAGTAAGCCTAGGAGCCAGGAGGCTTGGCATTTTCTTTTGTGTGAGATGACTGGAGAAGAACCCCTGTGTGGGAAATCCTATGTATGAACTTTTATTTTGTTCCTTTGGGCTGCCATGCCCTCAAACCTGATAACTGACTGCTGTGGACTCGCTGGAAAAACGCATTTACCACTTGAGCTAAACACCCCCTTGCCACAATATATATATACACAACATTCCAGTGTGTTTGTACAGTGAGTCCGATTAGTACAGATCAGACTAATGGAGACACAGGGTGACTTACACATAAGAGGTGCATGGGGAGCTGAAACAAGGGTTTCCCAACCTTTCCAAGGGATTTCGGGGTCCACGGGCCCTTCGCCCAAAGTGACTCCCGTCACACATCTCCCCCATGGTGATTAAACCTCACCAAACAAAATAAATGAGGTTGTGGGGTACAGTGTCACATGGGAAATACATTGTTACATGGGGGAGTACGGGGTCACATGGGGGGAGTACGGGGTCACATGGGGGGAGTACGGGGTCACATGGGGGAGTACGGGGTCACATGGGGGAGTACGGGGTCACATGGGGGGAGTACGGGGTCACGTTGGGGGGAGTACGGGGTCACGTTGGGGGGAGTACGGGGTCACGTTGGGGGAATACGGGGTCACGTTGGGGGAGTACGGGGTCACGTGGGGGGAGTACGGAGTCACATGGGGGAGTACGGGGTCACATGGGGGGAGTACGGGGTCACATGGGGGAGTATGGGGTCACGTTGGGGGAATACGGGGTCACATGGGGGAGTACGGGGTCACGTGGGGGGAGTACGGGGTCACGTGGGGGGAGTACGGGGTCACATGGGGGGAGTACGGGGTCACATGGGGGGAGTACGGGGTCACATGGGGGAGTACGGGGTCACGCGGGGGCAATAAGGGGTCACATGGGGGGAGTACAGGGTCACATGGGGGCAATAAGGAGTCACATGGGGGAGTACGGGGTCACATGGGGGTGTACGGGGTCACATGGGGGAGTACGGGGTCACATGGGGGAGTACGGGGTCACGTGGGGGCAATAAGGGGGTCACATGGGGGGAGTACGGGGTCACATGGGGAGTACGGGGTCACATGTGGGAGTACGGGGTCACGTGGGGGAGTACGGGGTCACATGGGGGAGTACGGGGTCACGTTGGGGGGAGTACGGGGTCACGTTGGGGGAATACGGGGTCACGTTGGGGGAATACGGGGTCACGTGGGGGGAGTACGGGGTCACGTGGGGGGAGTACGGGGTCACATGGGGGGAGTACGGGGTCACATGGGGGGAGTACGGGGTCACGTTGGGGGAATACGGGGTCACATGGGGGAATACGGGGTCACGTGGGGGGAGTACGGGGTCACATGGGGGGAGTACGGGGTCACATGGGGGAGTACGGGGTCACGCGGGGGCAATAAGGGGTCACATGGGGGGAGCACAGGGTCACATGGGGGCAATAAGGAGTCACATGGGGGAGTACGGGGTCACATGGGGGAGTACGGGGTCACATGGGGGAGTACGGGGTCACGTGGGGGAGTACGGGGTCACGTGGGGGCAATAAGGGGTCACATGGGGGGAGTACGGGGTCACATACGGGAGTACGGGGTCACATGCGGGAGTACGGGGTCACGCGGGGGAGTACGGGGTCACGTGGGGGCAATAAGGGGTCACATGGGGGGAGTACGGGGTCACATGGGGGCAATACGGGGTCACATGGGGGAGTACGGGGTCACATGGGGGAGTACGGGGTCACATGGGGGTGTACGGGGTCACATGGGGAGTACGGGGTCACATGGGCAGTACGGGGTCACGTGGGGGAGTACGGGGTCACGTGGGGGAGTAAGGGGTCACGTGGGGGGAGTACGGGGTCACATGGGGGGAGTACGGGGTCACATGGGGGCAATAAGGGGTCACATGGGGGTGTACGGGGTCACATGGGGAGTACGGGGTCACATGGGGGAGTACGGGGTCACATGCTGGAGTACGGGGTCACGTGGGGGAGTACGGGGTCACGTGGGGGAGTAAGGGGTCACATGGGGGGAGTACGGGGTCACATGGGGGGAGTACGGGGTCACATGGGGGCAATAAGGGGTCACATGGGGGTGTACGGCGTCACATGGGGGAGTACGGCATCACATGGGGGAGTACGGGGTCACATGCTGGAGTACGGGGTCACGTGGGGGAGTACGGGGTCACGTGGGGGAGTAAGGGGTCACATGGGGGGAGTACGGGGTCACATGGGGGGAGTACGGGGTCACATGGGGGCAATAAGGGGTCACATGGGGGTGTACGGCGTCACATGGGGGAGTACGGCATCACATGGGGGAGTACGGGGTCACATGCGGGAGTACGGGGTCACGTGGGGAGTACGGTAGGGTGACCAGACATCCCCGGTCTCAGGGGACAGTCCCCGGATTGAGGACACTGTCCCCGGACCAAGTCTGTCCCCAGTTTTGTCCCCGGATTTGAACATGGGCCATGGGGCAATTTCACAGACAGTCAGTGCAGGGGGGTGTATTTTTCCATTATCTGTGCCCAGGGCCGATCCGCCCTATAGGCTTGCTAGGCAAGCTGCATAGGGCCCGAGTAATTACTAGGGGCCCCCGAATCTTCGCCGCCGCCGCCACTAGAGGTCCGCAGGCCGGGCGGAGACAATTTTAATTTTCTTGTAGACCAAGAGGAGGGTCAGGGTGGCTGCCAATAGGAATTGAGCTGCGGCACCGCCCACCTCCCGCCCCGCTAATGTCTGTCTGTGTGTGAGTGAAATGTGGGAAGGGGTGGGGGTGGGCGGTGGCGCCGCAGCTTAATTCCTATTGCCAGCCACCCGGCCGGCTCCTCCACTGTCCCCTCTGCGTAATGGCGGCGGAGAGAGTCTCTGCTGCTGGGGCATCACACCTGGTGTAAGGGGGGCCTCTGCTGGGAATGCCTGGTGTAAGGGGGGCCTCCGCTGGGAATGCCTGGTGTAAGGGGGGCCTACCCTGGTGTAAGGCCTCCGCTGGGAATGCCTGGTGTAAGGCCTCCGCTGGGAATGCCTGGTGTAAGGGGGGCCTCCACTGGGAATGCCTGGTGTAAGGGGGGCCTCCACTGGGAATGCCTGGTGTAAGGGGGGCCTCCACTGGGAATGCCTGGTGTAAGGGGGGCCTCCACTGGGAACGCCTGGTGTAAGGGGGGCCCCTGCTGGGGAGGCCTGGTGTATAGGGGGGCTCCACTGGGAATGCCTGGTGTAAAGGGGGCCTCCGCTGGGGAGGCCTGGTGTAAGGGGGGCCTCCGCTGGGGAGGCCTGGTGTAAGGGGGGCCTCCGCTGGGAATGCCTGGTGTAAGGGGGGCCTCCGCCTGGGAGGCCTGGTGTAAGGGGGGCCTCCGCTGGGAATGCCTGGTGTAAGGGGGGCCTCCGCTGGGGAGGCCTGGTGTAAGGGGGCCTCCGCTGGGAATGCCTGGTGTAAGGGGGGCCTCCGCTGGGGAGGCCTGGTGTAAGGGGGGCCTCCGCTGGGGAGGCCTGGTGTAAGGGGGGCCTCCACTGGGAATGCCTGGTGTAAGGGGGGCCTCCGCCTGAGAGGCCTGGTGTAAGGGGGGCCTCCGCTGGGAATGCCTGGTGTAAGGGGGGCCTCCGCTGGGGAGGCCTGGTGTAAGGGGGCCTCTGCTGGGAATGCCTGGTGTAAGGGGGGCCTCTGCTGGGAATGCCTGGTGTAAGGGGGGCCTCCGCTGGGGAGGCCTGGTGTAAGGGGGCCTCTGCTGGGAATGCCTGGTGTAAGGGGGGCCTCCGCTGGGGAGGCCTGGTGTAAGGGGGCCTCTGCTGGGAATGCCTGGTGTAAGGGGGGCCTCCGCTGGGGAGGCCTGGTGTAAGGGGGCCTCTGCTGGGAATGCCTGGTGTAAGGGGGGCCTCCGCTGGGGAGGCCTGGTGTAAGGGGGCCTCCGCTGGGAATGCCTGGTGTAAGGGGGGCCTCCGCTGGGGAGGCCTGGTGTAAGGGGGGCCTCCGCTGGGGAGGCCTGGTGTAAGGGGGGCCTCCACTGGGAATGCCTGGTGTAAGGGGGGCCTCCGCCTGAGAGGCCTGGTGTAAGGGGGGCCTCCGCTGGGAATGCCTGGTGTAAGGGGGGCCTCCGCTGGGGAGGCCTGGTGTAAGGGGGCCTCTGCTGGGAATGCCTGGTGTAAGGGGGGACTCCGCTGGGGAGGCCTGGTGTAAGGGGGCCTCTGCTGGGAATGCGTGGTGTAAGGGGGGCCTCCGCTGGGGAGGCCTGGTGTAAGGGGGGCCTCCGCTGGGAATGCCTGGTGTAAGGGGGGCCTCCGCTGGGGAGGCCTGGTGTAAGGGGGGCCTCCGCTGGGGAGGCCTGGTGTAAGGGGGGCCTCCGCTGGGGAGGCCTGGTGTAAGGGGGGCCTCCGCTGGGAATGCCTGGTGTAAGGGGGGCCTCCGCTGGGAATGCCTGGTGTAAGGAGGGACTCTACTGGGAATGCCTGGTGTAAGGAGGGACTCCGCTGGGAATGCCTGGTGTAAGGAGGGACTCCACTTGGAATGCCTGGTGTAAGGGGGACTCCGCTGGGAATGCCTGGTGTAAGGGGGGCCTCCGCTGGGGAGGCCTGGTGTAAGGGGGGCCTCCGCTGGGGAGGCCTGGTGTAAGGGGGACTCCGCTGGGAATGCCTGGTGTAAGGAGGGACTCTGCTTGGAATGCCTGGTGTAAGGGGGCCTCCGCTGGGAATGCCTGGTGTAAGGAGGGACTCCGCTTGGAATGCCTGGTGTAAGGAGGGACTCCGCTTGGAATGCCTGGTGTAAGGGGGCCTCCGCTGGGAATGCCTGGTGTAAGGAGGGACTCTGCTTGGAATGCCTGGTGTAAGGGGGACTCCGCTGGGGAGGCCTGGTGTAAGGGGGGCCTCCGCTGGGGAGGCCTGGTGTAAGGGGGGCCTCCGCTGGGGAGGCCTGGTGTAAGGAGGGACTCCGCTTGGAATGCCTGGTGTAAGGGGGACTCCGCTGGGAATGCCTGGTGTAAGGGGGGCCTCCGCTGGGGAGGCCTGGTGTAAGGGGGGCCTCCGCTGGGGAGGCCTGGTGTAAGGGGGACTCCGCTGGGAATGCCTGGTGTAAGGAGGGACTCTGCTTGGAATGCCTGGTGTAAGGGGGCCTCCGCTGGGAATGCCTGGTGTAAGGAGGGACTCCGCTTGGAATGCCTGGTGTAAGGAGGGACTCCGCTTGGAATGCCTGGTGTAAGGAGGGACTCTACTGGGAATGCCTGGTGTAAGGAGGGACTCCGCTTGAAATGCCTGGTGTAAGGAGGGACTCCGCTTGGAATGCCTGGTGTAAGGAGGGACTCCGCTTGGAATGCCTGGTGTAAAGAGGGACTCCGCTTGGAATGCCTGGTGTAAGGAGGGACTCCGCTTGGAAAGCCTGGTGTAAGGAGGGACTCTACTGGGAATGCCTGGTGTAAGGAGGGACTCCGCTTGGAATGCCTGGTGTAAGGGGGACTCCGCTTGGAATGCCTGGTGTAAGGAGGGACTCCGCTTGGAATGCCTGGTGTAAGGAGGGACTCCGCTTGGAATGCCTGGTGTAAGGAGGGACTCCGCTTGGAATGCCTGGTGTAAGGGGGACTCCGCTGGGAATGCCTGGTGTAAGGAGGGACTCCGCTTGGAATGCCTGGTGTAAGGAGGGACTCCGCTTGGAATGCCTGGTGTAAGGAGGGACTCCGCTTGAAATGCCTGGTGTAAGGGGGACTCCGCTGGGAATGCCTGGTGTAAGGAGGGACTCCGCTTGGAATGCCTGGTGTAAGGGGGGCCTCCGCTTGGAATGCCTGGTGTAAGGGGGACTCTACTGGGAATGCCTGGTGTAAGGGGGGCCTCCGCTGGGAATGCCTGGTGTAAGGGGGACTCTACTGGGAATGCCTGGTGTAAGGGGGGCCTCCGCTGGGAATGCCTGGTGTAAGGAGGGACTCCGCTTGGAATGCCTGGTGTAAGGAGGGACTCCGCTTGAAATGCCTGGTGTAAGGGGGACTCCGCTGGGAATGCCTGGTGTAAGGAGGGACTCCGCTTGGAATGCCTGGTGTAAGGAGGGACTCCGCTTGGAATGCCTGGTGTAAGGAGGGACTCCGCTTGAAATGCCTGGTGTAAGGGGGACTCCGCTGGGAATGCCTGGTGTAAGGAGGGACTCCGCTTGGAATGCCTGGTGTAAGGAGGGACTCCGCTTGGAATGCCTGGTGTAAGGGGGACTCTACTGGGAATGCCTGGTGTAAGGGGGGCCTCCGCTGGGAATGCCTGGTGTAAGGGGGACTCTACTGGGAATGCCTGGTGTAAGGGGGGCCTCCGCTGGGAATGCCTGGTGTAAGGAGGGACTCCGCTTGGAATGCCTGGTGTAAGGAGGGACTCTGCTTGGAATGCCTGGTGTAAGGAGGGACTCCGCTTGGAATGCCTGGTGTAAGGAGGGACTCCGCTTGGAATGCCTGGTGTAAGGAGGGACTCCGCTTGGAATGCCTGGTGTAAGGGGGACTCCGCTGGGAATGCCTGGTGTAAGGAGGGACTCCGCTTGGAATGCCTGGTGTAAGGGGGACTCTACTGGGAATGCCTGGTGTAAGGGGGACTCTACTGGGAATGCCTGGTGTAAGGAGGGACTCCGCTTGGAATGCCTGGTGTAAGGAGGGACTCCGCTTGGAATGCCTGGTGTAAGGAGGGACTCCGCTTGGAATGCCTGGTGTAAGGGGGACTCCGCTTGGAATGCCTGGTGTAAGGAGGGACTCTACTGGGAATGCCTGGTGTAAGGAGGGACTCCGCTTGGAATGCCTGGTGTAAGGAGGGACTCCGCTTGGAATGCCTGGTGTAAGGAGGGACTCCGCTTGGAATGCCTGGTGTAAGGAGGGACTCCGCTTGGAATGCCTGGTGTAAGGGGGACTCTACTGGGAATGCCTGGTGTAAGGAGGGACTCCGCTTGGAATGCCTGGTGTAAGGAGGGACTCCGCTTGGAATGCCTGGTGTAAGGAGGGACTCCGCTTGGAATGCCTGGTGTAAGGAGGGACTCCGCTTGGAATGCCTGGTGTAAGGGGGACTCCGCTTGGAATGCCTGGTGTAAGGAGGGACTCCGCTTGGAATGCCTGGTGTAAGGAGGGACTCCGCTTGGAATGCCTGGTGTAAGGAGGGACTCCGCTTGAAATGCCTGGTGTAAGGGGGACTCCGCTGGGAATGCCTGGTGTAAGGAGGGACTCCGCTTGGAATGCCTGGTGTAAGGGGGACTCTACTGGGAATGCCTGGTGTAAGGGGGGCCTCCGCTGGGAATGCCTGGTGTAAGGAGGGACTCTACTGGGAATGCCTGGTGTAAGGAGGGACTCCGCTTGGAATGCCTGGTGTAAGGAGGGACTCCGCTTGGAATGCCTGGTGTAAGGAGGGACTCCGCTTGGAATGCCTGGTGTAAGGAGGGACTCCGCTGGGAATGCCTGGTGTAAGGAGGGACTCCGCTTGGAATGCCTGGTGTAAGGAGGGACTCCGCTTGGAATGCCTGGTGTAAGGGGGGCCTCCGCTGGGAATGCCTGGTGTAAGGGGGACTCTACTGGGAATGCCTGGTGTAAGGAGGGACTCCGCTTGGAATGCCTGGTGTAAGGGGGGACTCCGCTGGGAATGCCTGGTGTAAGGGGGGCCTCCGCTGGGGAGGCCTGGTGTAAGGGGGCCTCCGCTGGGAATGCCTGGTGTAAGGGGGACTCCGCTGGGAATGCCTGGTGTAAGGAGGGACTCCGCTTGGAATGCCTGGTGTAAGGAGGGACTCCGCTTGGAATGCCTGGTGTAAGGAGGGACTCCGCTTGGAATGCCTGGTGTAAGGAGGGACTCCGCTGGGAATGCCTGGTGTAAGGGGGGCCTCCGCTGGGGAGGCCTGGTGTAAGGGGGACTCTACTGGGAATGCCTGGTGTAAGGAGGGACTCCGCTTGGAATGCCTGGTGTAAGGAGGGACTCCGCTTGGAATGCCTGGTGTAAGGAGGGACTCCGCTGGGAATGCCTGGTGTAAGGAGGGACTCCGCTTGGAATGCCTGGTGTAAGGAGGGACTCCGCTTGGAATGCCTGGTGTAAGGGGGACTCCGCTGGGAATGCCTGGTGTAAGGAGGGACTCCGCTTGGAATGCCTGGTGTAAGGGGGACTCCGCTGGGAATGCCTGGTGTAAGGAGGGACTCCGCTTGGAATGCCTGGTGTAAGGGGGACTCCGCTGGGAATGCCTGGTGTAAGGAGGGACTCCGCTTGGAATGCCTGGTGTAAGGAGGGACTCTACTGGGAATGCCTGGTGTAAGGAGGGACTCCGCTTGGAATGCCTGGTGTAAGGAGGGACTCTACTGGGAATGCCTGGTGTAAGGAGGGACTCCGCTTGGAATGCCTGGTGTAAGGAGGGACTCCGCTTGGAATGCCTGGTGTAAGGGGGACTCCGCTGGGAATGCCTGGTGTAAGGAGGGACTCCGCTTGGAATGCCTGGTGTAAGGGGGACTCCGCTGGGAATGCCTGGTGTAAGGGGGACTCTACTGGGAATGCCTGGTGTAAGGAGGGACTCCGCTTGGAATGCCTGGTGTAAGGAGGGACTCCGCTTGGAATGCCTGGTGTAAGGAGGGACTCTACTGGGAATGCCTGGTGTAAGGAGGGACTCCGCTTGGAATGCCTGGTGTAAGGAGGGACTCTACTGGGAATGCCTGGTGTAAGGAGGGACTCCGCTTGGAATGCCTGGTGTAAGGAGGGACTCCGCTGGGAATGCCTGGTGTAAGGAGGGACTCGGGGCTTCCACTGATTCTGCATTATGGTGAGTTGAATAATTTCATTCTATATTACAATGTAATAATAGAAATAATGCGCTTCAGTCATCCTGACACCATAACAACCATGGTGCCGGGATGATTGAAGCGCTAACACCAGGTGTTTGGAGTATCTTTATCTGCTGATTTGTTAAACTTTCTGGAATACACATATTTCTATTGTGGTGTAGGATCTGGGCCTGCTGTCCCTCCACCCCTCTTTCTTTCTATCTCTCCCTCTTTCTTTCTCTCTTTCTTCCTCCATCCCTCATTCATCTCTGACTCTAACCACACCCCTCCGAGCCACGCCCACGTAAGCCACGCCCACAATTCAGCGTAAACCACACCCATTTTTTTGCCACCGTAAAGGGCCCCTTAGCAGAATTCTCCTTAGGGCCCCAGGGAGGTCAGGATCGGCACTGTCTGTGCCCCTTTCTGATGATCATGTGTTGGTCGGAGTGGAGGGAATATTTTTTCAGTTTCGGGTGCCCATTCATCTCCCCTCACATGTTCTTCTGCCTTGGCTCAAGTCCCGGCCAGCCGCCTGCCTATCTCCTTGTCTTCCCTGGGGGAGTGATCTTCCTCCGCTCCCCACCCACTAGTAGCCGGGGCCCGGAGAGTAAGACTTGACAGGCTGTGAGGCGGGCGGCGGCGATGGGCAGAGAGTCACTGATTGCCGCCATTACTAGTAAAAAAAAAATATGTCCCCGGATTTCATTTTAAAAATCTGGTCACCTTAGAGTACGGGGTCACGTGGGGGGGGGAGTACGGGGTCACGTGGGGGAGTACGGGGTCACATGGGGGAGTACGGGGTCACGCGGGGGAGTACGGGGTCACGTGGGGGAGTACGGGGTCACGTGGGGGAGTACGGGGTCACACGGGGGAGTACAGGGTCACATGGGGGAGTACGGGGTCACATGGGGAGTACGGGGTCACATGGGGAGTACGGGGTCACGTGGGGGGGGAGTACGGGGTCACATGGGGGAGTACGGGGTCACGTGGGGGAGTACGGGGTCACGTGGGGGAGTACGGGGTCACGTGGGGGAGTATGGGGTCACATGGGGAGTACGGGGTCACGTGGGGGGGAGTACGGGGTCACGTGGGGGGGAGTACGGGGTCACGTGGGGGAGTACGGGGTCACGTGGGGGAGTACGGGGTCACGTGGGGGAGTACGGGGTCACATGGGGAGTACGGGGTCACATGGGGAGTACGGGGTCACGTGGGGGGGAGTACGGGGTCACGTGGGGGGGAGTACGGGGTCACGTGGGGGAGTACGGGGTCACGTGGGGAGTACGGGGTCACATGCGGGAGTATGGGGTCACATGGGGGGAGTACGGGGTCACATGGGGGGAGTACGGGGTCACATGCTGGAGTACGGGGTCACATGGGGGAGTACGGGGTCACATGGGGAGTACGGGGTCACATTCGGGAGTACGGGGTCACATGGGGGGAGTACGGGGTCACATGGGGGGAGTACGGGGTCACATGGGGGGAGTACGGGGTCACATGCTGGAGTACGGGGTCACATGCTGGAGTACGGGGTCACATGGGGGAGTACGGGGTCACATGGGGGGAGTACGGGGTCACATGGGGAGTACGGGGTCACATGGGGAGTACGGGGTCACATGGGGGAGTACGGGGTCACCTGGGGGCAATAAGGGGTCACATGGGGGGAGTACGGGGTCACATGGGGGCAATAAGGGGTCACATGGGGGAGTACGGGGTCACATGGGGAGTACAGGGTCACGTGGGGGGAGTACGGGGTCACGTGGGGGAGTACGGGGTCACATGGGGGAGTACGGGGTCACGTGGGAGGAGTACGGGGTCACGTGGGGGGAGTACGGGGTCACGTGCGGGAGTACGGGGTCACATGGGGGGAGTACGGGGTCACGTGGGGGAGTACGGGGTCACGTGGGGGAGTACGGGGTCACGTGGGGGCAATAAGGGGTCACATGGGGGAGTACGGGGTCACATGGGGGAGTACGGGGTCACGTGGGAGGAGTACGGGGTCACGTGGGGGGAGTACGGGGTCACGTGCGGGAGTACGGGGTCACATGGGGGGAGTACGGGGTCACATGGGGAGTACGGGGTCACGTGGGGGAGTACGGGGTCACGTGGGGGCAATAAGGGGTCACATGGGGGGGTACAATGCTGAGTAGAAGGAAATGGTGATGAAGGGGTTACAATGTCTCTGTATTCGGTGAATAAAGTTGTTGTTGTTTTATATTAATCAGTATATGACGTGTACACAAAGATGGGAGGGGAGACCAATGTGTGGGAAAATTTTTGTCACATGACTCCAGAGAAGTTCTGTAATTGGATTAGACATAAAAAAGCCCCATTTCCAGCTCTGCCCATAACAAAGATGGCGGAAGTCCACTCCTCCCGCCCCCAGGCTTATAACCAATCAGCAGGCAGCGGGGTATTCCGAACTCTTTCGGGCAGGTGGCCAATGGCGGGAAGAAGGGGGCGGAGTTGTACACGTGGCGCTCAGCGGCTGCGCGGGAGGAGGAACTACATGTCCCGGCGTGCAGTGCGCTCCAAGGGACGTCATTCGTGTTGTGTTGGAACCCGGAAGTGAGAGAAAAGGAGTGTCAGAGCTCAGCGGAGAGAAGATCGGGGGAGAGGTGAGTACCGACCGATCTACCCACCTACCGACCGATCTACCCACCCCCACACATACCTACCGACCGATCCTTCATCTGTACAGGACAGCCAATCACATCCCAGCTTCATACAACCCGAGATCTACAATCCCCTCCCCCAATCATCATTCCCTATCACTGGGGGCGTGTCCTCCATCTATATATATATACCCTCGGCCCCGCCCACTCCTACAGCCTGTCCAATCAGGGAGCCCAGGAGGGAAAATTTATCAAGAGCTACCCCTCCCCCTCCTGGGGAAATATTACCCCCCAATACTTACCTGAGCCCCATCTCCATCCAGTGATTTCCAGGATTCCCCTCCCCCTTTGATTGGCTGAGACAGCAGTGGCGTCATTGGCTCCCTTGGCTGTCAAAGTCAGCTAGCCAATCAGGGGAGAGAGGGGGCGGGGCTGGGTTGTGGGCTCCGTGTCTGATTGGACACACATAGATGTGATTCCCTTGTTGTGGGGTTAGAAGGGAGGGGCCAGTGAGGGACCCCAGAAGAGGAGGATCGGGGCAAATCCATTACAGAGCCGGGAAGAGACTTTCCAATCACCAGACAAGCCGAGGAGACTCAGGTCCGGGTCCACCCAGACAGCCCGGCACCAACCAGGGTCCACCCAGACAGCCCGGCACCAACCAGGGTCCACCCAGACAGCCCGGCGCCAACCAGGGTCCACCCAGACAGCCCGGCGCCAACCAGGGTCCACCCAGACAGCCCGGCGCCAACCAGGGTCCACCCAGACAGCCCGGCGCCAACCAGGGTCCACCCAGACAGCCCGGCGCCAACCAGGGTCCACCCAGACAGTCGGGCGCCAACCAGGGTCCGCCCAGACAGTCGGGCACCAACCAGGGTCCGCCCAGACAGTCGGGCACCAACCAGGGTCCGCCCAGACAGTCGGGCACCAACCAGGGTCCGCCCAGACAGTCGGGCACCAACCAGGGTCCACCCAGACAGTCGGGCGCCAACCAGGGTCCGCCCAGACAGTCGGGCACCAACCAGGGTCCACCCAGACAGTCGGGCACCAACCAGGGTCCACCCAGACAGTCGGGCGCCAACCAGGGTCCACCCAGACAGTCGGGCGCCAACCAGGGTACACCCAGACAGTCGGGCACCAACCAGGGTCCGCCCAGACAGCCCGGCACCAACCAGGGTCCACCCAGACAGCCCGGCGCCAACCAGGGTCCACCCAGACAGCCCGGCGCCAACCAGGGTCCACCCAGACAGCCCGGCGCCAACCAGGGTCCACCCAGACAGTCGGGCGCCAACCAGGGTCCACCCAGACAGTCGGGCGCCAACCAGGGTCCGCCCAGACAGTCGGGCGCCAACCAGGGTCCGCCCAGACAGTCGGGCACCAACCAGGGTCCGCCCAGACAGTCGGGCGCCAACCAGGGTCCGCCCAGACAGTCGGGCGCCAACCAGGGTCCGCCCAGACAGTCGGGCGCCAACCAGGGTCCGCCCAGACAGTCGGGCGCCAACCAGGGTCCGCCCAGACAGCCCGGCACCAATATTCAGGAATCCCAGGACTGTCCAACTCTCATTACCATCCGTCTGTCTACTGAGAGTCCGGAGAGCGCAGATCATCATGTGATAATGTCCTTCATTATATACCAGAACATCTTCCCAAGACCCCCAGAGTCACTAGACAAGAGGCTGCAGTCCCTCCAAAATCCTCAGTCCTGATTGGGTCCCCCTTTCCCATTATACTCCCCTCCCCCAACTATCCTCCCAGTATATCCGTCTTATCTCTATATACAGGGGGTCCCCGACTTACGAACCACTCCTACATATGAACAGGGCGCTGCGGGGACCCTCTGCCGTTCTGCGCATGCGTGGCCAGACGGAGCCTCGGAAAATGTCCGTAATTGTCATTCTGCGCATGCGCGGCCGACTTACGAACATTTCCGAGTTTCCAAACAGGAGGAAAGTCCCTAACGGGTTCCTAACCCGGGGACCCCCTGTACCCCCCCCCCTGTGATGAGATCACACAGAACCTGACGTGGGGTGATTATTGGGGGGGGGGGTGAATAAGTAATTCCCAGAGTAGTAATGAGCTCAGATCTCGGGGTCACCACTGATAGTAGTTGGTGGGGATCGGGGTGTCCCGGCAAAGGGTTGCAGGTAAAGAATTGGGGGGGGGGGGGGTGGAAAAGATAAAATGGAACGGTTTCCCCAGTCCTGGGACATGATCTCATACTGGCCCCCCACACATGGGGGATGGGGGGATCTGTGTGTGCTGGGCCAGGTGTCACGACTCCCCGCATGTATGGGGCGTGCAAAGAGCAAAGGAGGAAGCCGGGGTGCCGCAACATCCCCACTATCTCCCCCTCCCACAATCACCAGTCTTACCCCCCCCCCTCACCCCACATTGTTAGGATGGGGGGCACTCTAGTCCTGCGCGTTGTCTTCTCTGTATTATGGAGGGGGCAGGGCTCTGGAGATGAGGGGCGTGTCTCTAATCCTGAGTGTTGTCTTCTCTGTATTATGGAGGGGGCAGGGCTCTGGAGATGAGGGGCGTGTCTCTAATCCTGAGCGTTTGTCTTCTCTGTATTATGGAGGGGGCAGGGCTCTGGAGATGAGGGGCGTGTCTCTAATCCTGAGCGTGGTCTTCTCTGTATTATGGAGGGGGCAGGGCTCTGGAGATGAGGGGCGTGTCTCTAATCCTGAGTGTTGTCTTCTCTGTATTATGGGGGGGCAGGGCTCTGGAGATGAGGGGCGTGTCTCTAATCCTAAGCGTTGTCTTCTCTGTATTATGGGGGGGCAGGGCTCTGGAGATGAGGGGCGTGTCTTTAATCCTGAGTGTGGTCTTCTCTGTATTATGGAGGGGGCGGGGCTCTGGAGATGAGGGGCGTGTCTATAATCCTGAGCGTTGTCTTCTCTGTATTATGGAGGGGGCGGGGCTCTGGAGATGAGGGGCGTGTCTCTAATCCTGAGCGTTGTCTTCTCTGTATTATGGAGGGGGCGGGGCTCTGGAGATGAGGGGCGTGTCTCTAATCCTGAGCGTTGTCTTCTCTGTATTATGGAGGGGGCGGGGCTCTGGAGATGAGGGGCGTGTCTCTAATCCTGAGCGTTGTCTTCTCTGTATTATGGAGGGGGCGGGGCTCTGGAGATGAGGGGCGTGTCTCTAATCCTGAGCGTTGTCTTCTCTGTATTATGGAGGGGGCGGGGCTCTGGAGATGAGGTGCGTGTCTCTAATCCTGAGTGTTGTCTTCTCTGTATTATGGAGGGGGCGGGGCTCTGGAGATGAGGGGCGTGTCTCTAATCCTGAGTGTTGTCTTCTCTGTATTATGGAGGGGGCAGGGCTCTGGAGATGAGGGGCGTGTCTCTAATCCTGAGCGTTGTCTTCTCTGTATTATGGGGGGGGCGGGGCTCTGGAGATGAGGGGCGTGTCTCTAATCCTGAGCGTGGTCTTCTCTGTATTATGGGGGGGCAGGGCTCTGGAGATGAGGGGCGTGTCTCTAATCCTGAGCGTTGTCTTCTCTGTATTATGGAGGGGGCGGGGCTCTGGAGATGAGGGGCGTGTCTCTAATCCTGAGTGTGGTCTTTTCTGTATTATGGAGGGGGCAGGGCTCTGGAGATGAGGGGCGTGTCTCTAATCCTGAGTGTTGTATTCTCTGTATTATGGAGGGGGCAGGGCTCTGGAGATGAGGGGCGTGTCTCTAATCCTGAGCGTTGTCTTCTCTGTATTATGGAGGGGGCGGGGCTCTGGAGATGAGGGGCGTGTCTTTAATCCTGAGTGTGGTCTTCTCTGTATTATGGAGGGGGCGGGGCTCTGGAGATGAGGGGCGTGTCTCTAATCCTGAGTGTGGTCTTCTCTGTATTATGGAGGGGGCAGGGCTCTGGAGATGAGGGGCGTGTCTCTAATCCTGAGCGTGGTCTTCTCTGTATTATGGAGGGGGCGGGGCTCTGGAGATGAGGTGCGTGTCTCTAATCCTGAGTGTGGTCTTCTCTGTATTATGGGGGGGCGGGGCTCTGGAGATGAGGGGCGTGTCTCTAATCCTGAGCGTTGTCTTCTCTCTATTATGGGGGGGGCAGGGCTCTGGAGATGAGGGGCGTGTCTTTAATCCTGAGTGTGGTCTTCTCTGTATTATGGAGGGGGCGGGGCTCTGGAGATGAGGGGCGTGTCTCTAATCCTGAGCGTTGTCTTCTCTGTATTATGGGGGGGGGCAGGGCTTTGGAGATGAGGGGCGTGTCTCTAATCCTGAGCGTGGTCTTCTCTGTATTATGGGGGGGCGGGGCTCTGGAGATGAGGGGCGTGTCTCTAATCCTGAGCGTGGTCTTCTCTGTATTATGGAGGGGGCGGGGCTCTGGAGATGAGGGGCGTGTCTTTAATCCTGAGTGTGGTCTTCTCTGTATTATGGAGGGGGCAGGGCTCTGGAGATGAGGGGCGTGTCTCTAATCCTGAGTGTTGTCTTCTCTGTATTATGGAGGGGGCAGGGCTCTGGAGATGAGGGGCGTGTCTCTAATCCTGAGCGTTGTCTTCTCTGTATTATGGGGGGGCAGGGCTCTGGAGATGAGGGGCGTGTCTTTAATCCTGAGTGTGGTCTTCTCTGTATTATGGAGGGGGCGGGGCTCTGGAGATGAGGGGCGTGTCTCTAATCCTAAGCGTTGTCTTCTCTGTATTATGGGGGGGGCAGGGCTTTGGAGATGAGGGGCGTGTCTCTAATCCTGAGCGTGGTCTTCTCTGTATTATGGGGGGGGGCTCTGGAGATGAGGGGCGTGTCTCTAATCCTGAGCGTGGTCTTCTCTGTATTATGGGGGGGGCGGGGCTCTGGAGATGAGGGGCGTGTCTTTAATCCTGAGCGTGGTCTTCTCTGTATTATGGGGGGGTGGGGCTCTGGAGATGAGGGGCGTGTCTTTAATCCTGAGCGTGGTCTTCTCTGTATTATGGGGGGGCGGGGCTCTGGAGATGAGGGGCGTGTCTTTAATCCTGAGTGTGGTCTTCTCTGTATTATGGGGGGGCAGGGCTCTGGAGATGAGGGGCGTGTCTTTAATCCTGAGTGTGGTCTTCTCTGTATTATGGAGGGGGCGGGGCTCTGGAGATGAGGGGCGTGTCTCTAATCCTGAGCGTGGTCTTCTATGTATTATGGAGGGGGCGGGGCTCTGGAGATGAGGGGCGTGTCTCTAATCCTGAGCGTTGTCTTCTCTGTATTATGGAGGGGGCAGGGCTCTGGAGATGAGGGGCGTGTCTCTAATCCTGAGTGTGGTCTTCTCTGTATTATGGAGGGGGCAGGGCTCTGGAGATGAGGGGCGTGTCTCTAATCCTGAGCGTGGTCTTCTCTGTATTATGGAGGGGGCAGGGCTCTGGAGATGAGGGGCGTGTCTCTAATCCTGAGCGTTGTCTTCTCTGTATTATGGAGGGGGCGGGGCTCTGGAGATGAGGGGCGTGTCTCTAATCCTGAGCGTGGTCTTCTCTGTATTATGGAGGGGGCAGGGCTCTGGAGATGAGGGGCGTGTCTTTAATCCTGAGCGTGGTCTTCTCTGTATTATGGAGGGGGCAGGGCTCTGGAGATGAGGGGCGTGTCTCTAATCCTGAGCGTTGTCTTCTCTGTATTATGGAGGGGGCAGGGCTCTGGAGATGAGGGGCGTGTCTCTAATCCTGAGTGTTGTCTTCTCTGTATTATGGAGGGGGCGGGGCTCTGGAGATGAGGGGCGTGTCTTTAATCCTAAGCGTTGTCTTCTCTGTATTATGGAGGGGGCGGGGCTCTGGAGATGAGGGGCGTGTCTCTAATCCTGAGCGTTGTCTTCTCTGTATTATGGAGGGGGGCGGGGCTCTGGAGATGAGGGGCGTGTCTCTAATCCTGAGCGTTGTCTTCTCTGTATTATGGAGGGGGCGGGGCTCTGGAGATGAGGGGCGTGTCTCTAATCCTGAGCGTTGTCTTCTCTGTATTATGGAGGGGGCGGGGCTCTGGAGATGAGGGGCGTGTCTCTAATCCTAAGCGTTGTCTTCTCTGTATTATGGGGGGGCAGGGCTCTGGAGATGAGGGGCGTGTCTCTAATCCTGAGCGTTTGTCTTCTCTGTATTATGGGGGGGCAGGGCTCTGGAGATGAGGGGCGTGTCTTTAATCCTGAGTGTTGTCTTCTCTGTATTATGGAGGGGGCAGGGCTCTGGAGATGAGGGGCGTGTCTCTAATCCTGAGCGTTGTCTTCTCTGTATTATGGAGGGGGCAGGGCTCTGGAGATGAGGGGCGTGTCTTTAATCCTGAGTGTTGTCTTCTCTGTATTATGGAGGGGGCAGGGCTCTGGAGATGAGGGGCGTGTCTCTAATCCTAAGCGTTGTCTTCTCTGTATTATGGGGGGGCAGGGCTCTGGAGATGAGGGGCGTGTCTCTAATCCTGAGCGTTGTCTTCTCTGTATTATGGGGGGGCGGGACTCTGGAGATGAGGGGCGTGTCTCTAATCCTGAGCGTGGTCTTCTCTGTATTATGGAGGGGGCAGGGCTTTGGAGATGAGGGGCGTGTCTCTAATCCTGAGCGTGGTCTTCTCTGTATTATGGGGGGGCGGGGCTCTGGAGATGAGGGGCGTGTCTCTAATCCTGAGCGTGGTCTTCTCTGTATTATGGGGGGGGGCGGGGCTCTGGAGATGAGGGGCGTGTCTCTAATCCTGAGTGTTGTCTTCTCTGTATTATGGAGGGGGCGGGGCTCTGGAGATGAGGGGCGTGTCTCTAATCCTGAGCGTTGTCTTCTCTGTATTATGGAGGGGGCAGGGCTCTGGAGATGAGGGGCGTGTCTCTAATCCTAAGCGTTGTCTTCTCTGTATTATGGGGGGGCAGGGCTCTGGAGATGAGGGGCGTGTCTCTAATCCTGAGCGTTGTCTTCTCTGTATTATGGAGGGGGCAGGGCTCTGGAGATGAGGGGCGTGTCTCTAATCCTGAGCGTTGTCTTCTCTGTATTATGGGGGGGCAGGGCTCTGGAGATGAGGGGCGTGTCTTTAATCCTGAGCGTGGTCTTCTCTGTATTATGGAGGGGGCAGGGCTTTGGAGATGAGGGGCGTGTCTCTAATCCTGAGTGTGGTCTTCTCTGTATTATGGGGGGGGCGGGGCTCTGGAGATGAGGGGCGTGTCTTTAATCCTGAGTGTGGTCTTCTCTGTATTATGGAGGGGGCAGGGCTCTGGAGATGAGGGGCGTGTCTCTAATCCTGAGCGTTGTCTTCTCTGTATTATGGAGGGGGCGGGGCTCTGGAGATGAGGGGCGTGTCTTTAATCCTGAGTGTGGTCTTCTCTGTATTATGGGGGGGCGGGGCTCTGGAGATGAGGGGCGTGTCTTTAATCCTGAGTGTTGTCTTCTCTGTATTATGGAGGGGGCAGGGCTCTGGAGATGAGGGGCGTGTCTCTAATCCTGAGTGTTGTCTTCTCTGTATTATGGGGGGGCAGGGCTCTGGAGATGAGGGGCGTGTCTTTAATCCTGAGCGTGGTCTTCTCTGTATTATGGGGGGCGGGGCTCTGGAGATGAGGGGCGTGTCTCTAATCCTAAGCGTTGTCTTCTCTGTATTATGGAGGGGGCAGGGCTCTGGAGATGAGGGGCGTGTCTCTAATCCTGAGCGTTGTCTTCTCTGTATTATGGGGGGGCAGGGCTCTGGAGATGAGGGGCGTGTCTTTAATCCTGAGCGTGGTCTTCTCTGTATTATGGAGGGGGCAGGGCTTTGGAGATGAGGGGCGTGTCTCTAATCCTGAGTGTGGTCTTCTCTGTATTATGGGGGGGGCGGGGCTCTGGAGATGAGGGGCGTGTCTTTAATCCTGAGTGTGGTCTTCTCTGTATTATGGAGGGGGCAGGGCTCTGGAGATGAGGGGCGTGTCTCTAATCCTGAGCGTTGTCTTCTCTGTATTATGGGGGGCAGGGCTCTGGAGATGAGGGGCGTGTCTTTAATCCTGAGCGTGGTCTTCTCTGTATTATGGGGGGCGGGGCTCTGGAGATGAGGGGCGTGTCTCTAATCCTGAGCGTGGTCTTCTCTGTATTATGGGGGGGGCGGGGCTCTGGAGATGAGGGGCGTGTCTATAATCCTGAGCGTTGTCTTCTCTGTATTATGGAGGGGGCAGGGCTCTGGAGATGAGGGGCGTGTCTATAATCCTGAGCGTTGTCTTCTCTGTATTATGGAGGGGGCAGGGCTCTGGAGATGAGGGGCGTGTCTCTAATCCTAAGCGTTGTCTTCTCTGTATTATGGAGGGGGCGGGGCTCTGGAGATGAGGGGCGTGTCTCTAATCCTGAGTGTTGTCTTCTCTGTATTATGGAGGGGGCAGGGCTCTGGAGATGAGGGGCGTGTCTCTAATCCTGAGCGTGGTCTTCTATGTATTATGGAGGGGGCAGGGCTCTGGAGATGAGGGGCGTGTCTCTAATCCTGAGCGTGGTCTTCTATGTATTATGGAGGGGGCAGGGCTCTGGAGATGAGGGGCGTGTCTTTAATCCTGAGCGTGGTCTTCTCTGTATTATGGAGGGGGCAGGGCTCTGGAGATGAGGGGCGTGTCTCTAATCCTGAGCGTTGTCTTCTCTGTATTATGGGGGGGCAGGGCTCTGGAGATGAGGGGCGTGTCTCTAATCCTGAGCGTTGTCTTCTCTGTATTATGGGGGGGCAGGGCTCTGGAGATGAGGGGCGTGTCTCTAATCCTGAGCGTTGTCTTCTCTGTATTATGGGGGGGCAGGGCTCTGGAGATGAGGGGCGTGTCTTTAATCCTGAGTGTGGTCTTCTCTGTATTATGGAGGGGGCGGGGCTCTGGAGATGAGGGGCGTGTCTATAATCCTGAGCGTTGTCTTCTCTGTATTATGGAGGGGGCGGGGCTCTGGAGATGAGGGGCGTGTCTCTAATCCTGAGCGTTGTCTTCTCTGTATTATGGAGGGGGCGGGGCTCTGGAGATGAGGGGCGTGTCTCTAATCCTGAGCGTTGTCTTCTCTGTATTATGGAGGGGGCGGGGCTCTGGAGATGAGGGGCGTGTCTCTAATCCTGAGCGTTGTCTTCTCTGTATTATGGAGGGGGCAGGGCTCTGGAGATGAGGGGCGTGTCTCTAATCCTGAGTGTTGTATTCTCTGTATTATGGAGGGGGCAGGGCTCTGGAGATGAGGGGCGTGTCTCTAATCCTGAGCGTTGTCTTCTCTGTATTATGGAGGGGGCGGGGCTCTGGAGATGAGGGGCGTGTCTCTAATCCTGAGCGTTGTCTTCTCTGTATTATGGAGGGGGCGGGGCTCTGGAGATGAGGGGCGTGTCTCTAATCCTGAGCGTTGTCTTCTCTGTATTATGGAGGGGGCAGGGCTCTGGAGATGAGGGGCGTGTCTCTAATCCTGAGTGTTGTCTTCTCTGTATTATGGAGGGGGCGGGGCTCTGGAGATGAGGGGCGTGTCTCTAATCCTGAGCGTGGTCTTCTCTGTATTATGGGGGGGCGGGGCTCTGGAGATGAGGGGCGTGTCTCTAATCCTGAGCGTTGTCTTCTCTCTATTATGGGGGGGGCAGGGCTCTGGAGATGAGGGGCGTGTCTTTAATCCTGAGTGTGGTCTTCTCTGTATTATGGAGGGGGCGGGGCTCTGGAGATGAGGGGCGTGTCTCTAATCCTGAGCGTTGTCTTCTCTGTATTATGGGGGGGGCAGGGCTTTGGAGATGAGGGGCGTGTCTCTAATCCTGAGTGTGGTCTTCTCTGTATTATGGGGGGGGCGGGGCTCTGGAGATGAGGGGCGTGTCTTTAATCCTGAGTGTGGTCTTCTCTGTATTATGGAGGGGGCAGGGCTCTGGAGATGAGGGGCGTGTCTCTAATCCTGAGCGTGGTCTTCTATGTATTATGGAGGGGGCGGGGCTCTGGAGATGAGGGGCGTGTCTCTAATCCTGAGCGTTGTCTTCTCTGTATTATGGGGGGGGGCTCTGGAGATGAGGGGCGTGTCTCTAATCCTGAGCGTTGTCTTCTCTGTATTATGGGGGGGGGCTCTGGAGATGAGGGGCGTGTCTCTAATCCTGAGCGTGGTCTTCTCTGTATTATGGGGGGGGCGGGGCTCTGGAGATGAGGGGCGTGTCTTTAATCCTGAGCGTGGTCTTCTCTGTATTATGGGGGGGGCGGGGCTCTGGAGATGAGGGGCGTGTGTTTAATCCTGAGTGTGGTCTTCTCTGTATTATGGGGGGGCAGGGCTCTGGAGATGAGGGGCGTGTCTTTAATCCTGAGTGTGGTCTTCTCTGTATTATGGAGGGGGCGGGGCTCTGGAGATGAGGGGCGTGTCTCTAATCCTGAGCGTGGTCTTCTCTGTATTATGGGGGGGCAGGGCTCTGGAGATGAGGGGCGTGTCTTTAATCCTGAGTGTGGTCTTCTCTGTATTATGGAGGGGGCGGGGCTCTGGAGATGAGGGGCGTGTCTCTAATCCTGAGCGTGGTCTTCTCTGTATTATGGGGGGGCAGGGCTCTGGAGATGAGGGGCGTGTCTCTAATCCTGAGCGTTGTCTTCTCTGTATTATGGAGGGGGCAGGGCTCTGGAGATGAGGGGCGTGTCTCTAATCCTGAGTGTGGTCTTCTCTGTATTATGGAGGGGGCAGGGCTCTGGAGATGAGGGGCGTGTCTCTAATCCTGAGCGTGGTCTTCTCTGTATTATGGAGGGGGCAGGGCTCTGGAGATGAGGGGCGTGTCTCTAATCCTGAGCGTTGTCTTCTCTGTATTATGGAGGGGGCGGGGCTCTGGAGATGAGGGGCGTGTCTCTAATCCTGAGTGTTGTCTTCTCTGTATTATGGAGGGGGCAGGGCTCTGGAGATGAGGGGCGTGTCTCTAATCCTGAGCGTTGTCTTCTCTGTATTATGGAGGGGGCGGGGCTCTGGAGATGAGGGGCGTGTCTCTAATCCTGAGCGTTGTCTTCTCTGTATTATGGAGGGGGCAGGGCTCTGGAGATGAGGGGCGTGTCTTTAATCCTGAGCGTTGTCTTCTCTGTATTATGGAGGGGGCAGGGCTCTGGAGATGAGGGGCGTGTCTCTAATCCTGAGCGTTGTCTTCTCTGTATTATGGAGGGGGCAGGGCTCTGGAGATGAGGGGCGTGTCTCTAATCCTGAGCGTTGTCTTCTCTGTATTATGGAGGGGGCAGGGCTCTGGAGATGAGGGGCGTGTCTCTAATCCTAAGCGTTGTCTTCTCTGTATTATGGGGGGGGGGGCTTTGGAGATGAGGGGCGTGTCTCTAATCCTGAGCGTGGTCTTCTCTGTATTATGGGGGGGCGGGACTCTGGAGATGAGGGGCGTGTCTCTAATCCTGAGCGTGGTCTTCTCTGTATTATGGAGGGGGCAGGGCTCTGGAGATGAGGGGCGTGTCTCTAATCCTGAGCGTTGTCTTCTCTGTATTATGGAGGGGGCGGGGCTCTGGAGATGAGGGGCGTGTCTCTAATCCTGAGTGTTGTCTTCTCTGTATTATGGAGGGGGCAGGGCTCTGGAGATGAGGGGCGTGTCTCTAATCCTGAGCGTTGTCTTCTCTGTATTATGGAGGGGGCAGGGCTCTGGAGATGAGGGGCGTGTCTCTAATCCTGAGTGTTGTCTTCTCTGTATTATGGAGGGGGCAGGGCTCTGGAGATGAGGGGCGTGTCTCTAATCCTGAGTGTTGTCTTCTCTGTATTATGGAGGGGGCGGGGCTCTGGAGATGAGGGGCGTGTCTCTAATCCTAAGCGTTGTCTTCTCTGTATTATGGAGGGGGCAGGGCTCTGGAGATGAGGGGCGTGTCTTTAATCCTGAGCGTTGTCTTCTCTGTATTATGGAGGGGGCAGGGCTCTGGAGATGAGGGGCGTGTCTCTAATCCTAAGCGTTGTCTTCTCTGTATTATGGAGGGGGCAGGGCTCTGGAGATGAGGGGCGTGTCTTTAATCCTGAGTGTTGTCTTCTCTGTATTATGGAGGGGGCGGGGCTCTGGAGATGAGGGGCGTGTCTCTAATCCTGAGCGTTGTCTTCTCTGTATTATGGAGGGGGCGGGGCTCTGGAGATGAGGGGCGTGTCTCTAATCCTAAGCGTTGTCTTCTCTGTATTATGGGGGGGCGGGGCTCTGGAGATGAGGGGCGTGTCTCTAATCCTAAGCGTTGTCTTCTCTGTATTATGGGGGGGCAGGGCTCTGGAGATGAGGGGCGTGTCTCTAATCCTGAGCGTTGTCTTCTCTGTATTATGGGGGGGCAGGGCTCTGGAGATGAGGGGCGTGTCTTTAATCCTGAGTGTTGTCTTCTCTGTATTATGGAGGGGGCAGGGCTCTGGAGATGAGGGGCGTGTCTCTAATCCTGAGCGTTGTCTTCTCTGTATTATGGAGGGGGCAGGGCTCTGGAGATGAGGGGCGTGTCTTTAATCCTGAGTGTTGTCTTCTCTGTATTATGGAGGGGGCAGGGCTCTGGAGATGAGGGGCGTGTCTCTAATCCTAAGCGTTGTCTTCTCTGTATTATGGGGGGGCAGGGCTCTGGAGATGAGGGGCGTGTCTCTAATCCTGAGCGTTGTCTTCTCTGTATTATGGGGGGGCGGGACTCTGGAGATGAGGGGCGTGTCTCTAATCCTGAGCGTGGTCTTCTCTGTATTATGGAGGGGGCAGGGCTTTGGAGATGAGGGGCGTGTCTCTAATCCTGAGCGTGGTCTTCTCTGTATTATGGGGGGGCGGGGCTCTGGAGATGAGGGGCGTGTCTCTAATCCTGAGCGTGGTCTTCTCTGTATTATGGGGGGGGCGGGGCTCTGGAGATGAGGGGCGTGTCTCTAATCCTGAGTGTGGTCTTTTCTGTATTATGGAGGGGGCAGGGCTCTGGAGATGAGGGGCGTGTCTCTAATCCTGAGCGTTGTCTTCTCTGTATTATGGAGGGGGCAGGGCTCTGGAGATGAGGGGCGTGTCTCTAATCCTGAGCGTTGTCTTCTCTGTATTATGGAGGGGGCAGGGCTCTGGAGATGAGGGGCGTGTCTCTAATCCTGAGCGTTGTCTTCTCTGTATTATGGAGGGGGCAGGGCTCTGGAGATGAGGGGCGTGTCTCTAATCCTAAGCGTTGTCTTCTCTGTATTATGGGGGGGCGGGGCTCTGGAGATGAGGGGCGTGTCTCTAATCCTGAGCGTTGTCTTCTCTGTATTATGGAGGGGGCAGGGCTCTGGAGATGAGGGGCGTGTCTCTAATCCTAAGCGTTGTCTTCTCTGTATTATGGGGGGGCAGGGCTCTGGAGATGAGGGGCGTGTCTCTAATCCTGAGCGTTGTCTTCTCTGTATTATGGAGGGGGCAGGGCTCTGGAGATGAGGGGCGTGTCTCTAATCCTGAGCGTTGTCTTCTCTGTATTATGGGGGGGCAGGGCTCTGGAGATGAGGGGCGTGTCTTTAATCCTGAGCGTGGTCTTCTCTGTATTATGGAGGGGGCAGGGCTTTGGAGATGAGGGGCGTGTCTCTAATCCTGAGTGTGGTCTTCTCTGTATTATGGGGGGGCGGGGCTCTGGAGATGAGGGGCGTGTTTTTAATCCTGAGTGTGGTCTTCTCTGTATTATGGAGGGGGCAGGGCTCTGGAGATGAGGGGCGTGTCTCTAATCCTGAGCGTTGTCTTCTCTGTATTATGGAGGGGGCGGGGCTCTGGAGATGAGGGGCGTGTCTTTAATCCTGAGTGTGGTCTTCTCTGTATTATGGGGGGGCGGGGCTCTGGAGATGAGGGGCGTGTCTTTAATCCTGAGTGTTGTCTTCTCTGTATTATGGAGGGGGCAGGGCTCTGGAGATGAGGGGCGTGTCTCTAATCCTAAGCGTTGTCTTCTCTGTATTATGGGGGGGCAGGGCTCTGGAGATGAGGGGCGTGTCTCTAATCCTGAGCGTTGTCTTCTCTGTATTATGGAGGGGGCAGGGCTCTGGAGATGAGGGGCGTGTCTCTAATCCTGAGCGTTGTCTTCTCTGTATTATGGGGGGGGGGCTCTGGAGATGAGGGGCGTGTCTTTAATCCTGAGTGTGGTCTTCTCTGTATTATGGAGGGGGCAGGGCTTTGGAGATGAGGGGCGTGTCTCTAATCCTGAGCGTTGTCTTCTCTGTATTATGGAGGGGGCAGGGCTCTGGAGATGAGGGGCGTGTCTCTAATCCTAAGCGTTGTCTTCTCTGTATTATGGGGGGGGGGCAGGGCTTTGGAGATGAGGGGCGTGTCTTTAATCCTGAGCGTGGTCTTCTCTGTATTATGGAGGGGGCAGGGCTCTGGAGATGAGGGGCGTGTCTCTAATCCTAAGCGTTGTCTTCTCTGTATTATGGGGGGGGGCAGGGCTCTGGAGATGAGGGGCGTGTCTCTAATCCTAAGCGTTGTCTTCTCTGTATTATGGAGGGGGCAGGGCTCTGGAGATGAGGGGCGTGTCTCTAATCCTGAGTGTTGTCTTCTCTGTATTATGGGGGGGCAGGGCTCTGGAGATGAGGGGCGTGTCTTTAATCCTGAGCGTGGTCTTCTCTGTATTATGGGGGGGCGGGGCTCTGGAGATGAGGGGCGTGTCTCTAATCCTGAGCGTGGTCTTCTCTGTATTATGGGGGGGCGGGGCTCTGGAGATGAGGGGCGTGTCTATAATCCTGAGCGTTGTCTTCTCTGTATTATGGAGGGGGCAGGGCTCTGGAGATGAGGGGCGTGTCTATAATCCTGAGCGTTGTCTTCTCTGTATTATGGAGGGGGCAGGGCTCTGGAGATGAGGGGCGTGTCTCTAATCCTAAGCGTTGTCTTCTCTGTATTATGGAGGGGGCGGGGCTCTGGAGATGAGGGGCGTGTCTCTAATCCTGAGTGTTGTCTTCTCTGTATTATGGAGGGGGCAGGGCTCTGGAGATGAGGGGCGTGTCTCTAATCCTGAGCGTGGTCTTCTATGTATTATGGAGGGGGCGGGGCTCTGGAGATGAGGGGCGTGTCTCTAATCCTGAGTGTTGTCTTCTCTGTATTATGGAGGGGGCGGGGCTCTGGAGATGAGGGGCGTGTCTCTAATCCTGAGTGTTGTCTTCTCTGTATTATGGAGGGGGCAGGGCTCTGGAGATGAGGGGCGTGTCTCTAATCCTGAGCGTGGTCTTCTATGTATTATGGAGGGGGCAGGGCTCTGGAGATGAGGGGCGTGTCTCTAATCCTGAGCGTGGTCTTCTATGTATTATGGAGGGGGCGGGGCTCTGGAGATGAGGGGCGTGTCTCTAATCCTAAGCGTTGTCTTCTCTGTATTATGGGGGGGCAGGGCTCTGGAGATGAGGGGCGTGTCTCTAATCCTGAGCGTGGTCTTCTCTGTATTATGGAGGGGGCAGGGCTCTGGAGATGAGGGGCGTGTCTCTAATCCTGAGCGTTGTCTTCTCTGTATTATGGAGGGGGCAGGGCTCTGGAGATGAGGGGCGTGTCTCTAATCCTGAGCGTTGTCTTCTCTGTATTATGGGGGGGGGGCTCTGGAGATGAGGGGCGTGTCTCTAATCCGGAGCATTGTCTTTTTCTGTATTATGGAGGGGGCGGGGCTCTGGAGATGAGGGGCGTGTCTTTAATCCTGAGCGTTGTCTTCTCTGTATTATGGGGGGGGGGCTCTGGAGATGAGGGGCGTGTCTCTAATCCGGAGCATTGTCTTTTTCTGTATTATGGAGGGGGCAGGGCTCTGGAGATGAGGGGCGTGTCTTTAATCCTGAGCGTTGTCTTCTCTGTATTATGGGGGGGGCAGGGCTCTGGAGATGAGGGGCGTGTCTTTAATCCTGAGTGTGGTCTTCTCTGTATTATGGAGGGGGCAGGGCTCTGGAGATGAGGGGCGTGTCTTTAATCCTGAGTGTGGTCTTCTCTGTATTATGGGGGGGGCGGGGCTCTGGAGATGAGGGGCGTGTCTCTAATCCTGAGCGTTGTCTTCTCTGTATTATGGGGGGGGGGCTCTGGAGATGAGGGGCGTGTCTCTAATCCTGAGCGTGGTCTTCTCTGTATTATGGGGGGGCAGGGCTCTGGAGATGAGGGGCGTGTCTTTAATCCTGAGTGTGGTCTTCTCTGTATTATGGAGGGGGCAGGGCTCTGGAGATGAGGGGCGTGTCTTTAATCCTGAGTGTGGTCTTCTCTGTATTATGGAGGGGGCAGGGCTCTGGAGATGAGGGGCGTGTCTCTAATCCGGAGCAGTGTCTTTCTGTATTATGGAGGGGGCGGGGCTTTGGTAGCCCATCTGGAGATGAGGGGTGTGTCTTTAATCCTGAGTGTTGTCTTCTCTGTATTATGGGGGGGCGGGGCTCTGGAGATGAGGGGCGTGTCTCTAATCCTGAGCGTTGTCTTCTCTGTATTATGGAGGGGGCAGGGCTCTGGAGATGAGGGGCGTGTCTCTAATCCTGAGCGTGGTCTTCTCTGTATTATGGGGGGGGCAGGGCTCTGGAGATGAGGGGCGTGTCTCTAATCCTGAGTGTGGTCTTCTCTGTATTATGGAGGGGGCAGGGCTCTGGAGATGAGGGGCGTGTCTCTAATCCTGAGCATTGTCTTCTCTGTATTATGGAGGGGGCAGGGCTCTGGAGATGAGGGGCGTGTCTCTAATCCTGAGCGTTGTCTTCTCTGTATTATGGAGGGGGCGGGGCTCTGGAGATGAGGGGCGTGTCTCTAATCCTGAGCGTTGTCTTCTCTGTATTATGGAGGGGGCAGGGCTCTGGAGATGAGGGGCGTGTCTTTAATCCTGAGTGTGGTCTTCTCTGTATTATGGAGGGGGCAGGGCTCTGGAGATGAGGGGCGTGTCTTTAATCCTGAGCGTTGTCTTCTCTGTATTATGGAGGGGGCAGGGCTCTGGAGATGAGGGGCGTGTCTCTAATCCTGAGCGTTGTCTTCTCTGTATTATGGAGGGGGCGGGGCTCTGGAGATGAGGGGCGTGTCTCTAATCCTAAGCGTTGTCTTCTCTGTATTATGGGGGGGCAGGGCTCTGGAGATGAGGGGCGTGTCTCTAATCCTGAGCGTTGTCTTCTCTGTATTATGGGGGGGCAGGGCTCTGGAGATGAGGGGCGTGTCTTTAATCCTGAGTGTTGTCTTCTCTGTATTATGGAGGGGGCAGGGCTCTGGAGATGAGGGGCGTGTCTCTAATCCTGAGCGTTGTCTTCTCTGTATTATGGAGGGGGCAGGGCTCTGGAGATGAGGGGCGTGTCTCTAATCCTAAGCGTTGTCTTCTCTGTATTATGGGGGGGCAGGGCTCTGGAGATGAGGGGCGTGTCTCTAATCCTAAGCGTTGTCTTCTCTGTATTATGGAGGGGGCAGGGCTCTGGAGATGAGGGGCGTGTCTCTAATCCTGAGCGTTGTCTTCTCTGTATTATGGAGGGGGCAGGGCTTTGGAGATGAGGGGCGTGTCTCTAATCCTGAGCGTGGTCTTCTCTGTATTATGGGGGGGCGGGGCTCTGGAGATGAGGGGCGTGTCTCTAATCCTGAGCGTTGTCTTCTCTGTATTATGGGGGGGCAGGGCTCTGGAGATGAGGGGCGTGTCTCTAATCCTGAGCGTTGTCTTCTCTGTATTATGGGGGGGCAGGGCTCTGGAGATGAGGGGCGTGTCTTTAATCCTGAGTGTTGTCTTCTCTGTATTATGGAGGGGGCAGGGCTCTGGAGATGAGGGGCGTGTCTCTAATCCTGAGCGTTGTCTTCTCTGTATTATGGAGGGGGCAGGGCTCTGGAGATGAGGGGCGTGTCTCTAATCCTAAGCGTTGTCTTCTCTGTATTATGGGGGGGCAGGGCTCTGGAGATGAGGGGCGTGTCTCTAATCCTAAGCGTTGTCTTCTCTGTATTATGGAGGGGGCAGGGCTCTGGAGATGAGGGGCGTGTCTCTAATCCTGAGCGTTGTCTTCTCTGTATTATGGAGGGGGCAGGGCTTTGGAGATGAGGGGCGTGTCTCTAATCCTGAGCGTGGTCTTCTCTGTATTATGGGGGGGCGGGGCTCTGGAGATGAGGGGCGTGTCTCTAATCCTGAGCGTGGTCTTCTCTGTATTATGGAGGGGGCGGGGCTTTGGAGATGAGGGGCGTGTCTCTAATCCTGAGCGTGGTCTTCTCTGTATTATGGGGGGGCGGGGCTCTGGAGATGAGGGGCGTGTCTCTAATCCTGAGCGTGGTCTTCTCTGTATTATGGGGGGGGGCGGGGCTCTGGAGATGAGGGGCGTGTCTTTAATCCTGAGTGTGGTCTTCTCTGTATTATGGAGGGGGCAGGGCTCTGGAGATGAGGGGCGTGTCTCTAATCCTGAGCGTTGTCTTCTCTGTATTATGGAGGGGGCAGGGCTCTGGAGATGAGGGGCGTGTCTCTAATCCTGAGCGTTGTCTTCTCTGTATTATGGAGGGGGCAGGGCTCTGGAGATGAGGGGCGTGTCTCTAATCCTGAGCGTTGTCTTCTCTGTATTATGGGGGGGCAGGGCTCTGGAGATGAGGGGCGTGTCTTTAATCCTGAGCGTGGTCTTCTCTGTATTATGGAGGGGGCAGGGCTTTGGAGATGAGGGGCGTGTCTCTAATCCTGAGCGTCGTCTTCTCTGTATTATGGGGGGGGCGGGGCTCTGGAGATGAGGGGCGTGTCTCTAATCCTGAGCGTGGTCTTCTCTGTATTATGGGGGGGCGGGGCTCTGGAGATGAGGGGCGTGTCTTTAATCCTGAGCGTGGTCTTCTCTGTATTATGGAGGGGGCAGGGCTTTGGAGATGAGGGGCGTGTCTTTAATCCTGAGTGTGGTCTTCTCTGTATTATGGAGGGGGCAGGGCTCTGGAGATGAGGGGCGTGTCTATAATCCTGAGCGTTGTCTTCTCTGTATTATGGAGGGGGCGGGGCTCTGGAGATGAGGGGCGTGTCTCTAATCCTGAGCGTTGTCTTCTCTGTATTATGGAGGGGGCAGGGCTCTGGAGATGAGGGGCGTGTCTCTAATCCTGAGTGGTGTCTTCTCTGTATTATGGAGGGGGCAGGGCTCTGGAGATGAGGGGCGTGTCTCTAATCCTGAGTGTTGTCTTCTCTGTATTATGGAGGGGGCAGGGCTCTGGAGATGAGGGGCGTGTCTCTAATCCTGAGCGTTGTCTTCTCTGTATTATGGAGGGGGCGGGGCTCTGGAGATGAGGGGCGTGTCTCTAATCCTGAGCGTGGTCTTCTCTGTATTATGGAGGGGGCAGGGCTCTGGAGATGAGGGGCGTGTCTCTAATCCTGAGCGTGGTCTTCTCTGTATTATGGAGGGGGCAGGGCTCTGGAGATGAGGGGCGTGTCTCTAATCCTGAGTGTGGTCTTCTCTGTATTATGGAGGGGGCAGGGCTCTGGAGATGAGGGGCGTGTCTCTAATCCTGAGCGTTGTCTTCTCTGTATTATGGAGGGGGCGGGGCTCTGGAGATGAGGGGCGTGTCTTTAATCCTGAGTGTGGTCTTCTCTGTATTATGGGGGGGCGGGGCTCTGGAGATGAGGGGCGTGTCTTTAATCCTGAGTGTTGTCTTCTCTGTATTATGGAGGGGGCGGGGCTCTGGAGATGAGGGGCGTGTCTCTAATCCTGAGCGTTGTCTTCTCTGTATTATGGAGGGGGCGGGGCTCTGGAGATGAGGGGCGTGTCTCTAATCCTGAGCGTTGTCTTCTCTGTATTATGGGGGGGGCAGGGCTCTGGAGATGAGGGGCGTGTCTCTAATCCTGAGTGTGGTCTTCTCTGTATTATGGAGGGGGCAGGGCTCTGGAGATGAGGGGCGTGTCTCTAATCCTGAGCGTTGTCTTCTCTGTATTATGGAGGGGGCGGGGCTCTGGAGATGAGGGGCGTGTCTTTAATCCTGAGTGTGGTCTTCTCTGTATTATGGGGGGGCGGGGCTCTGGAGATGAGGGGCGTGTCTTTAATCCTGAGTGTTGTCTTCTCTGTATTATGGAGGGGGCAGGGCTCTGGAGATGAGGGGCGTGTCTCTAATCCTGAGCGTTGTCTTCTCTGTATTATGGGGGGGGGCTCTGGAGATGAGGGGCGTGTCTTTAATCCTGAGTGTGGTCTTCTCTGTATTATGGAGGGGGCAGGGCTTTGGAGATGAGGGGCGTGTCTCTAATCCTGAGCGTTGTCTTCTCTGTATTATGGGGGGGGGCAGGGCTCTGGAGATGAGGGGCGTGTCTCTAATCCTAAGCGTGGTCTTCTCTGTATTATGGAGGGGGCGGGGCTCTGGAGATGAGGGGCGTGTCTCTAATCCTGAGTGTTGTCTTCTCTGTATTATGGGGGGGCAGGGCTCTGGAGATGAGGGGCGTGTCTTTAATCCTGAGTGTGGTCTTCTCTGTATTATGGGGGGGCAGGGCTCTGGAGATGAGGGGCGTGTCTTTAATCCTGAGCGTTGTCTTCTCTGTATTATGGAGGGGGCAGGGCTCTGGAGATGAGGGGCGTGTCTTTAATCCTGAGCGTGGTCTTCTCTGTATTATGGAGGGGGCAGGGCTCTGGAGATGAGGGGCGTGTCTCTAATCCTGAGCGTGGTCTTCTCTGTATTATGGGGGGGGCAGGGCTCTGGAGATGAGGGGCGTGTCTCTAATCCTGAGCGTGGTCTTCTCTGTATTATGGAGGGGGCGGGGCTCTGGAGATGAGGGGCGTGTCTCTAATCCTGAGCGTGGTCTTCTCTGTATTATGGAGGGGGCGGGGCTCTGGAGATGAGGGGCGTGTCTCTAATCCTGAGTGTTGTCTTCTCTGTATTATGGAGGGGGCGGGGCTCTGGAGATGAGGGGCGTGTCTCTAATCCTGAGCGTTGTCTTCTCTGTATTATGGAGGGGGCAGGGCTCTGGAGATGAGGGGCGTGTCTTTAATCCTGAGCGTTGTCTTCTCTGTATTATGGAGGGGGCAGGGCTCTGGAGATGAGGGGCGTGTCTCTAATCCTGAGCGTGGTCTTCTCTGTATTATGGAGGGGGCAGGGCTCTGGAGATGAGGGGCGTGTCTCTAATCCTGAGCGTTGTCTTCTCTGTATTATGGAGGGGGCAGGGCTCTGGAGATGAGGGGCGTGTCTCTAATCCGGAGCATTGTCTTTTTCTGTATTATGGAGGGGGCGGGGCTCTGGAGATGAGGGGCGTGTCTTTAATCCTGAGTGTGGTCTTCTCTGTATTATGGAGGGGGCAGGGCTCTGGAGATGAGGGGCGTGTCTTTAATCCTGAGTGTGGTCTTCTCTGTATTATGGGGGGGGGCAGGGCTCTGGAGATGAGGGGCGTGTCTCTAATCCGGAGCAGTGTCTTTCTGTATTATGGAGGGGGCGGGGCTTTGGTAGCCCATCTGGAGATGAGGGGTGTGTCTTTAATCCTGAGTGTTGTCTTCTCTGTATTATGGGGGGGCAGGGCTCTGGAGATGAGGGGCGTGTCTCTAATCCTGCGCGTTGTCTTCTCTGTATTATGGAGGGGGCAGGGCTCTGGAGATGAGGGGCGTGTCTTTAATCCTGAGCGTTGTCTTCTCTGTATTATGGGAGGGGTGGGGCTCTGGAGATGAGGGGCGTGTCTCTAATCCTGAGCGTGGTCTTCTCTGTATTATGGGGGGGGCGGGGCTCTGGAGATGAGGGGCGTGTCTCTAATCCTGAGTGTGGTCTTCTCTGTATTATGGGGGGGCGGGGCTCTGGAGATGAGGGGCGTGTCTTTAATCCTGAGTGTGGTCTTCTCTGTATTATGGAGGGGGCAGGGCTCTGGAGATGAGGGGCGTGTCTCTAATCCTGAGTGTGGTCTTCTCTGTATTATGGAGGGGGCAGGGCTCTGGAGATGAGGGGCGTGTCTCTAATCCTGATCCTTCTCCTTCCAGATGTCTCTGCTGGCAGAATTCGGCGGTGTGGAGGATTCGGACCTCCTGGACTTCCTCCTGAATGACATGTTTCCAGTGATCCCGGAGGATTATGGGAAGAATTGGGCTGTGGGGGAGACGGAGGTGAGAGATCTGGTGATGAGTTCCTCTGTGGAGTTTCAGCACCTCCTATTGGTGGGAGTTTTGTGGTGACTGGCATCCATCTTGTTTTTTAGGGATTCTGTGACTCGGCGGTGGAGGGGTTCCTGGCGGACCTCCTGGGCAGCCCTCTGTGTGAAGATCCGGCCTCCCCTCCAGCCAGTGACAGCGGGATATCGGAGGGTCAGGCGGGTATCCTGTCTCCAGAGAACTGGGAGTCTTCTCCTCCGCACAGCCCCCGCATTGTACAGAGCGAGCACAACTACTCCATCCCACAGGAGGACGGAGGAGACCTACAGAGCGTGCGATCCGAGACCTGCGAGGGAGACGTCTTCATAGACTTGGGTAAGACCTGGCCTCCGACCTCACCGGAGGAACCATCCATAGATAGGACCATATGGCCTCCAACCTCACCGGAGGAACCATCAATAGATGGGACCATATGGACTCCGACCTCACCGGAGGAACCATCAATAGATAGGAGGACTGTATGGACTCTGACCTCACCGGAGGAACCATCAATAGATAGGACCGTATGGACTCCGACCTCACCGGAGGAACCATCAATAGATAGGACCGTATGGACTCCGCTCTCACCGGAGGAACCATCCATAGATGAACCCATATGGACTCCGAGCTCACCGGAGGAACCATCCATAGATAGGACCATATGGACTCCGCTCTCACCGGAGGAACCATCCATAGATAGACCCATATGGACTCCGACCTCACCGGAGGAACCATCCATAGCTAGACCCATATGGACTCCGACCTCACCGGAGGAACCATCCATAGATAGGACCATATGGCCTCCGACCTCACCGGAGGAACCATCCATAGATAGGACCATATGGCCTCCGACCTCACCGGAGGAACCATCCATAGATAGGACCATATGGCCTCCAACCTCACCGGAGGAACCATCAATAGATGGGACCATATGGACTCCGACCTCACCGGAGGAACCATCAATAGATAGGACTGTATGGACTCTGACCTCACCGGAGGAACCATCCATAGATGAACCCATATGGACTCCGAGCTCACCGGAGGAACCATCCATAGATAGGACCATATGGACTCCGCTCTCACCGGAGGAACCATCCATAGATAGACCCATATGGCCTCCGACCTCACCGGAGGAACCATCCATAGATAGGACCATATGGCCTCCGACCTCACTGGAGGAACCATCCATAGATAGGACCGTATGGCCTCCGACCTCACCGGAGGAACCCTCAATAGATAGGACCATATGGACTCCGACCTCACCGGAGGAACTATGCATAGATAGGACCGTATGGACTCCGACCTCACCGGAGGAACTATCCATAGATAGGACCGTATGGCCTCCGACCTCACTGGACGAACCATCCATAGATAGGACCGTATGGCCTCCGACCTCACCGGAGGAACCATCCATAGATAGGACCATATGGCCTCCGACCTCACCGGAGGAACCATTAATAGATAGGACCATATGGCCTCCGACCTCACCGGAGGAACCATTAATAGATAGGACCATATGGCCTCCGACCTCACCGGAGGAACCACCATAGATAGGACCATATGGACTCCGACCTCACCGGAGGAACCATCCATAGATAGGACCATATGGACTCCGACCTCACCGGAGGAACCATCCATAGATAGGACCATATGGACTCCGCTCTCACCGGAGGAACCATCCATAGATAGACCCATATGGACTCCGACCTCACCGGAGGAACCATCCATAGTTAGGACCGTATGGCCTCCGACCTCACCGGAGGAACCATCCATAGATAGACCCATATGGACTCCGACCTCACCGGAGGAACCATCCAAAGATAGGACCATATGGACTCCGCTCTCACCGGAGGAACCATCCATAGATAGACCCATATGGACTCCGACCTCACCGGAGGAACCATCCAAAGATAGGACCATATGGACTCCGCTCTCACCGGAGGAACCATCAATAGATAGGACCGTATGGCCTCCGACCTCACCAGAGGAACCATCCATAGATAGGACCGTATGGCCTCCGACCTCACCGGAGGAACCATCCATAGATAGACCCATATGGACTCCGACCTCACCGGAGGAACCATCCAAAGATAGGACCATATGGACTCCGCTCTCACCGGAGGAACTATCAATAGATAGGATCGCATGGACTCCGCTCTCACCGGAGGAATCATCCATAGATAGGACCATATGGACTCCGACCTCACCGGAGGAACCATCCATAGATAGGATCGTATGGCCTCCGATCTCACCACGGGAACCATCCATAGATAGACCCATATGGACTCCGACCTCACCGGAGGAACCATCCATAGATAGGACCATATGGACTGCGCTCTCACCGGAGGAACCATCAATAGATAGGACCGTATGGCCTCCGACCTCATCGGAGGAACCATCCATAGATAGGACCGTATGGCCTCCGACCTCATCGGAGGAACCATCCATAGATAGGACCGTATGGCCTCCGACCTCATTGGAGGAACCATCCATAGATGGACCCATATGGACTCCGATCTCACCGGAGGAACCATCCATAGATAGGACCATATGGACTCCGACCTCACCGGAGGAACCATCCATAGATAGGACCATATGGACTGCGCTCTCACCGGAGGAACCATCAATAGATAGGACCATATGGCCTCCGACCTCATCGGAGGAACCATCCATAGATAGGACCGTATGGCCTCCGACCTCATCGGAGGAACCATCCATAGATAGGACCGTATGGCCTCCGACCTCATCGGAGGAACCATCCATAGATGGACCCATATGGACTCCGATCTCACCGGAGGAACCATCCATAGATAGGACCATATGGACTCCGACCTCACCGGAGGAACCATCCATAGATAGGACTGTATGGCCTCTGACCTCACTGGAGGAACCATCCATGGATAGACCCATATGGACTCCGATCTCACCGGAGGAACCATCCATATATGGACTCCGACCTTACCGGAGGAACCATCCATAGATAGACCCATATGAACTCCGACCTCACCGGAGGAACCATCCATAGATGGACCCATATGGACTCCGACCTCACCGGAGGAACCATCCATAGATAGACCCATATGAACTCCGACCTCACCGGAGGAACCATCCATAGATGGACCCATATGGACTCCGACCTCCCCGGAGGAACCATCCATAGATAGACCCATTTGAACTCCGACCTCACCGGAGGAACCATCCATAGATGGACCCATATGGACTCCGACCTCATCGGAGGAACTATCCATAGATAGGACCCATATGGACTCCGATCTCACCGGAAGAACCATCAATAGATAGGACCATATGGACTCCGCTCTCACCGGAGGAACCATCCATAGATGGACCCATATGGACTCCGACCTCACCGGAGGAACTATCCATAGATAGGACCCATATGGACTCCGACCTCACCGGAGGAACCATCCATAGATAGACCCATATGGACTCCGACCTCACCGGAGGAACCATCCATAGATAGACCCATATGGACTCCGATCTCACCGGAGGAACCATCCATAGATGGACCCATATGGACTCCGACCTCACCGGAGGAACCATCCATAGATAGACCCATATGAACTCCGACCTCACCGGAGGAACCATCCATAGATAGACCCATATGGACTCCGATCTCACCGGAGGAACCATCCATAGATGGACCCATATGGACTCCGATCTCACCGGAGGAACCATCCATAGACCCGTATGGACAACTCCCTATAGCAGTGATGGTGAACCTTGGCACCCCAGATGTTTCGGAACTACATTTCCCATGATGCTCATCTACACTGTAGAGTGCCTGAGCATCATGGGAAATGTAGTTCCAAAACATGTGAGGTGCCAAGGTTCCCTATCACTGCCCTATAGTCTTCATTTCCTCCTCCAGCTCTTCTCTTCCATGTTCCTCCTCTGTAGAGTCCTCAGGCTCTGCTCCCCAGTCAGTCTCATGTTTCAGGATTAGGAACCGGTTTTATTGTCCCTCAACTACCAATAAGATTCTAACCAATCTCAGGATTGATATCTGGAATCTGAACTCTGGATTGTGATTGGTGGGTGAGGGAGAATGGGGGCGGTACGGACAGTCCTGACTCTCTGGTGATGTGTTGTGGAAGATTGAACTCTTGTTCTTCCTGTAGATGTGTGTGTGGAGCCGTGTGATCCGGACATGCTGGAGCCCATCGCTCTGTGTATGGAGGAAGAGGAGGATGAAGATGACTCGGTCTACTTCCAGACCTCGGTATGTACACTCCTAGGGTGCGGCACAGCGCGGGGTGAGGGAAGGGCGTAGCGCGGGGTGAGAGAAGGACATAGGGCGTGGTGAGGGAAGGGTGGGGTGCGGCGCGGGGTGAGGGAAGGGCGTGGTGAGGGAAGAGCGTGGTGAGGGAAGGACGGGTGGGGGAAAGGCGGGGTAAGGGAAGGGCGTGGTGGTGGAAGGGTGGGGTGAGGGAAGGGCGAGGTAAGAGAAGGGCGTGGTGGTGGAAGGGTGGGGTGAGGGAAGGGCGAGGTAAGAGAAGGGCGTGGTGGTGGAAGGGTGGGGTGAGGCATAGGGCGTGGTGAGGGAAGGGCGGGGTAAGGGAAGGGCGTGGTGGTGGAAGGGTGGGGTGAGGCATGGGCGGGGTAAGGGAAGGGCGTGGTGGTGGAAGGGTGGGGTGAGGCATAGGGCGTGGTGGGGGAAGGGTGGGGTGAGGCATAGGGCGTGGTGAGGGAAGGGCGGGGTAAGGGAAGGGCGTGGTGGTGGAAGGGTGGGGTGAGGCATGGGCGGGGTAAGGGAAGGGCGTGGTGGTGGAAGGGTGGGGTGAGGCATAGGGCGTGGTGGGGGAAGGGCGTGGTGAGGCATAGGGCGTGGTGAGGGAAGGGCGGGATGAGGGAAGGGCGTGGTGGGGGAAGGGTGGGGTGAGGCATAGGGCGTGGTGAGGGAAGGGCGGGGTAAGGGAAGGGCGTGGTGGTGGAAGGGTGGGGTGAGGCATAGGGCGTGGTGGGGGAAGGGTGGGGTGAGGCATAGGGCGTGGTGAGGGAAGGGCGGGATGAGGGAAGGGCGTGGTGGGGGAAGGGTGGGGTGAGGCATAGGGCGTGGTGAGGGAAGGGCGTGGTGGGGGAAGGTTGTCCTGTAGATTCTTCACTGACTGTTTCTGGGTTTTAGTCACTTCAACTGTCTGAGGAAGAGACCCGCCTACTGAAGAAGGAAGGAGTCGTCTTACCCCAGCACCTCCCCCTCACCAAGGTCTGACCACATCCAACTTCTCAGAGTCTTCTCCTCCCCATCTCCACCTATCAGAGTCTTCTTCTCCTCATCTCCACCTATCAGAGTCTTCTCCTCCTCCCCATCTCCACCTATCAGAGTCTTCTTCTCCTCCCCATCTCCACCTATCAGAGTCTTCTTCTCCCCCATCTCCACCTATCAGAGTCTTCTCCTCCCCCATCTCCACCTATCAGAGTCTTCTCCTCCCCATCTCCACCTATCAGAGTCTTCTTCTCCTCATCTCCACCTATCAGAGTCTTCTCCTCCTCCCCATCTCCACCTATCAGAGTCTTCTTCTCCTCCCCATCTCCACCTATCAGAGTCTTCTTCTCCCCCATCTCCACCTATCAGAGTCTTCTCCTCCTCATCTCCACCTATCAGAGTCTCCTCCTCCCCATCTCCACCTATCAGAGTCTTCTCCTCCCCATCTCCACCTATCAGAGTCTTCTCCTCCCCATCTCCACCTATCAGAGTCTTCTCCTCCTCATCTCCACCTATCAGAGTCTTCTTCTCCCCGTCTCCACCTATCAGAGTCTTCTCCTCCTCATCTCCACCTATCAGAGTCTTCTCCCTCATCTCCACCTATCAGAGTCTTCTCCTCCCCATCTCCACCTATCAGAGTCTTCTCCTCCCCATCTCCACCTATCAGAGTCTTCTCCTCCCCATCTCCACCTATCAGAGTCTTCTTCTCCCCATCTCCACCTATCAGAGTCTTCTCCTCCCCATCTCCACCTATCAGAGTCTTCTCCTCCCCCATCTCCACCTATCAGAGTCTTCTCCTCCTCATCTCCACCTATCAGAGTCTTCTCCTCCCCATCTCCACCTATCAGAGTCTTCTCCTCCCCATCTCCACCTATCAGAGTCTTCTCCTCCTCCTCATCTCCACCTATCAGAGTCTTCTTCTCCCCATCTCCACCTATCAGAGTCTTCTTCTTCTCCCCATCTCCACCTATCAGAGTCTTCTCCTCCTCCCCATCTCCACCTATCAGAGTCTTCTTCTCCTCCTCATCTCCACCTATCAGAGTCTTCTTCTCCCCATCTCCACCTATCAGAGTCTTCTTCTCCCCCATCTCCACCTATCAGAGTCTTCTCCTCCTCCTCATCTCCACCTATCAGAGTCTTCTCCTCCTCCTCATCTCCACCTATCAGAGTCTTCTTCTCCCCCATCTCCACCTATCAGAGTCTTCTCCTCCTCCCCATCTCCACCTATCAGAGTCTTCTCCTCCTCCCCATCTCCACCTATCAGAGTCTTCTCCTCCCCATCTCCACCTATCAGAGTCTTCTCCTCCTCCCCATCTCCAACTATCAGAGTCTTCTCCTCCCCATCTCCACCTATCAGAGTCTTCTCCTCCCCATCTCCACCTATCAGAGTCTCCTCCTCCCCATCTCCACCTATCAGAGTCTTCTTCTCCCCATCTCCACCTATCAGAGTCTTCTCCTCCCCGTCTCCACCTATCAGAGTCTTCTTCTCCCCCATCTCCACCTATCAGAGTCTTCTCCTCCCCGTCTCCACCTATCAGAGTCTTCTCCTCCCCATCTCCACCTATCAGAGTCTTCTCCTCCCCATCTCCACCTATCAGAGTCTTCTCCTCCCCATCTCCACCTATCAGAGTCTTCTTCTCCTCCCCATCTCCACCTATCAGAGTCTTCTTCTCCTCCCCATCTCCACCTATCAGAGTCTTCTTCTCCTCCCCATCTCCTCCTATCAGAGTCTTCTCCTCCTCATCTCCACCTATCAGAGTCTTCTTCTCCTCCCCATCTCCACCTATCAGAGTCTTCTCCTCCCCATCTCCACCTATCAGAGTCTTCTCCTCCCCATCTCCACCTATCAGAGTCTTCTTCTCCTCCTCATCTCCACCTATCAGAGTCTTCTTCTCCTCCCCATCTCCACCTATCAGAGTCTTCTTCTCCTCCCCATCTCCACCTATCAGAGTCTTCTTCTCCTCCCCATATCAGAGTCTTCTCCTCCCCATCTCCACCTATCAGAGTCTTCTCCTCCCCATCTCCACCTATCAGAGTCTTCTCCTCCCCATCTCCACCTATCAGAGTCTTCTCCTCCCCATCTCCACCTATCAGAGTCTTCTCCTCCCCCATCTCCACCTATCAGAGTCTTCTCCTCCTCCCCATCTCCACCTATCAGAGTCTTCTCCTCCCCATCTCCACCTATCAGAGTCTTCTCCTCCCCATCTCCACCTATCAGAGTCTTCTCCTCCCCATCTCCACCTATCAGAGTCTTCTTCTCCCCCATCTCCTCCTATCAGAGTCTTCTCCTCCTCCCCATCTCCACCTATCAGAGTCTTCTCCTCCCCATCTCCACCTATCAGAGTCTTCTCCTCCTCCCCATCTCCACCTATCAGAGTCTTCTCCTCCCCATCTCCACCTATCAGAGTCTTCTCCTCCCCATCTCCACCTATCAGAGTCTTCTCCTCCCCATCTCCACCTATCAGAGTCTTCTCCTCCCCCATCTCCACCTATCAGAGTCTTCTCCTCCTCCCCATCTCCACCTATCAGAGTCTTCTCCTCCCCATCTCCACCTATCAGAGTCTTCTCCTCCTCCCCATCTCCACCTATCAGAGTCTTCTTCTCCCCCATCTCCACCTATCAGAGTCTTCTCCTCCCCATCTCCACCTATCAGAGTCTTCTCCTCCCCATCTCCACCTATCAGAGTCTTCTTCTCCCCCATCTCCTCCTATCAGAGTCTTCTCCTCCTCCCCATCTCCACCTATCAGAGTCTTCTCCTCCTCCCCATCTCCACCTATCAGAGTCTTCTCCTCCTCCCCATCTCCACCTATCAGAGTCTTCTCCTCCTCCCCATCTCCACCTATCAGAGTCTTCTCCTCCCCATCTCCACCTATCAGAGTCTTCTCCTCCCCATCTCCACCTATCAGAGTCTTCTCCTCCCCATCTCCACCTATCAGAGTCTTCTCCTCCTCCCCATCTCCACCTATCAGAGTCTTCTCCTCCCCATCTCCACCTATCAGAGTCTTCTCCTCCCCCATCTCCACCTATCAGAGTCTTCTTCTCCCCCATCTCCTCCTATCAGAGTCTTCTCCTCCTCCCCATCTCCACCTATCAGAGTCTTCTCCTCCTCCCCATCTCCACCTATCAGAGTCTTCTCCTCCTCCCCATCTCCACCTATCAGAGTCTTCTCCTCCCCATCTCCACCTATCAGAGTCTTCTCCTCCTCCCCATCTCCACCTATCAGAGTCTTCTCCTCCTCATCTCCACCTATCAGAGTCTTCTCCTCGCCCATCTCCACCTATCAGAGTCTTCTTCTCCTCCCCATCTCCACCTATCAGAGTCTTCTCCTCCTCCTCATCTCCACCTATCAGAGTCTTCTTCTCCCCCATCTCCACCTATCAGAGTCTTCTTCTCCCCCATCTCCACCTATCAGAGTCTTCTCCTCCTCCCCATCTCCACCTATCAGAGTCTTCTCCTCCTCCCCCATCTCCACCTATCAGAGTCTTCTCCTCCTCCCCATCTCCACCTATCAGAGTCTTCTCCTCCCCATCTCCACCTATCAGAGTCTTCTCCTCCCCATCTCCACCTATCAGAGTCTTCTCCTCCCCATCTCCTCCTATCAGAGTCTTCTCCTCCTCATCTCCACCTATCAGAGTCTTCTCCTCCTCATCTCCACCTATCAGAGTCTTCTCCTCCTCCCCCATCTCCACCTATCAGAGTCTTCTTCTCCCCCATCTCCACCTATCAGAGTCTTCTCCTCCCCATCTCCACCTATCACACCTGATGGCTTAATTTCCATTATCTCCTGCCCTGCCCCCAGACTCATGAGAAGTGTTCCCGGCACACTGGGCATCTCCAGAACGGGTCCAAACCTTTTTTCAGCCATCACATCATAATTCCAGAAGCCACACGGGACCCTTTATCAGTGTGACCTGTGACCTGATGAAGGGTCCTATCATGGAAATGTGGCCTCTGGAATTCTCATGTGATGGATGAATTAAGCTTTGGACCCGTTCCGGAGAAGCTCGGTGTGCCGGGGACATCCATCTCACTTTGAAGCCTTTCCATTTCCAGCCGGTGGTCACCGAAACACCGACACCCCACCACCCTTCCCCCGTCACCTTCCATCCTCCACCCGTCACCCTCCATCCTCCACCCGTCACCCTCCATCCTCCACCCGTCACCCTCCATCCTCCACCCGTCACCCTCCATCCTCCACCCGTCACCTTCCATCCTCCACCCGTCACCTTCCATCCTCCACCCGTCACCTTCCATCCTCCACCCGTCACCTTCCATCCTCCACCCGTCACCCTCCATCCTCCACTCACCCTCCATCCTCCACCCGTCACCCTCCATCCTCCACCCGTCACCCTCCATCCTCCACCCTCCATCCTCCACCCATCACCCTCCACCCGTCACCCTCCATCCTCCACCCGTCACCTTCCATCCTCCACCCGTCACCCTCCATCCTCCACCCGTCACCTTCCATCCTCCACCCGTCACCTTCATCCTCCACCCGTCACCCTCCATCCTCCACTCACCCTCCATCCTCCACCCGTCACCCTCCATCCTCCACCCGTCACCCTCCATCCTCCACCCGTCACCCTCCATCCTCCACCCGTCACCCTCCACCCGTCACCCTCCATCCTCCACCCGTCACCTTCCATCCTCCACCCGTCACCCTCCATCCTCCACCCGTCACCCTCCATCCTCCACCCGTCACCTTCCATCCTCCACCCGTCACCTTCCATCCTCCACCCGTCACCCTCCATCCTCCACCCGTCACCTTCCATCCTCCACCCGTCACCTTCCATCCTCCACCTTCCATCCTCCACCCGTCACCCTCCATCCTCCACCCGTCACCCTCCATCCTCCACCCGTCACCCTCCATCCTCCACCCGTCACCCTCCATCCTCCACCCGTCACCCTCCATCCTCCACCCGTCACCCTCCATCCTCCACCCGTCACCCTCCATCCTCCACCCGTCACCTTCCATCCTCCACCCGTCACCTTCCATCCTCCACCCGTCACCTTCCATCCTCCACCCGTCACCCTCCATCCTCCACCCGTCACCCTTCCATCCTCCACCCGTCACCCTCCATCCTCCACCCGTCACCTTCCATCCTCCACCCGTCACCCTCCATCCTCCACCCGTCACCTTCCATCCTCCACCCGTCACCCTCCATCCTCCACCCGTCACCCTCCATCCTCCACCCGTCACCTTCCATCCTCCACCCGTCACCTTCCATCCTCCACCTTCCATCCTCCACCCGTCACCCTCCATCCTCCACCCGTCACCCTCCATCCTCCACCCGTCACCCTCCATCCTCCACCCGTCACCTTCCATCCTCCACCCGTCACCTTCCATCCTCCACCCGTCACCTTCCATCCTCCACCCGTCACCTTCCATCCTCCACCCGTCACCTTCCATCCGTCACCTTCCATCCTCCACCCGTCACCTTCCATCCTCCACCCGTCACCTTCCATCCTCCCCTGTCTATTCTCAGCTCTGGTCACGTCTGATTGGTGGAGTTCTGGTGATGAGGATACAGGGAAGTAAAGTCATTTTCTATCATTACAGACAGAGGAACGCGCCCTGAAACGCGTCCGCAGGAAGATCCGGAACAAGCGATCCGCACAGGAGAGCCGCAAGAAGAAGAAAGAATACGTGGACGGCCTGGAGAACCGGTGAGTGTTCTGTAGACTGTAGTCTGCGGGGGGACCGGACTGACTGTCTCTATGGTAACCGTATACACAGCTCATACGTGTCTACATGAGGGGGTGGAGTGTAAACCATTATATATATAATCCTCTATTCTGCCCCCTATAGGGTGACGGAGTGTACAACTCATAATCAGGCTCTTCAGAAGAAGGTTCAGCAGCTGCAGAAACAGAACATGTGAGTCCAAATTCTGCTCTCGCTCTCGTTCTCTCTCTCTCGTTCTCTCTCTCGTTCTCTCTCTCGTTCTCTCTCTCGTTCTCTCTCTCGTTCTCTCTCTCGTTCTCTCTCGTTCTCTCTCTCGTTCTCTCTCGTTCTCTCTCTCTCGTTCTCTCTCTCTCTCGTTCTCTCGTTCTCTCTCTCTCGTTCTCTCTCTCTCGTTCTCTCTCTCTCTCTCTCTCGTTCTCTCTCGTTCTCCTCTCTCTCTTCTCTCTCTCTCTCTCTCTCGTTCTCTCTCTCGTTCTCTCTCTCGTTCTCTCTCTCGTTCTCTCTCTCTCGTTCTCTCTCTCTCGTTCTCTCTCTCTCGTTCTCTCTCTCTCGTTCTCTCTCTCTCGTTCTCTGTCTCTCTCTCTCGTTCTCTCTCTCTCTCTCGTTCTCTCTCTCTCTCGTTCTCTCTCTCTCTCGTTCTCTCTCTCTCTCGTTCTCTCTCTCTCGTCTCTCGTTCTCTCTCGTTCTCTCTCTCTCTCTCTCTCTCTCGTTCTCTCTCTCTCTCGTTCTCTCTCTCTCTCGTTCTCTCTCTCTCTCGTTCTCTCTCTCGTTCTCTCTCTCGTCTTTTCTCTCTCTCTCTCTCTCTCTCTCTCTCTCTCTCTCTCTCTCGACTTTTTTCTCTCTCTCTCTCTCTCGCGCGTTCTCTCTCTCGCGTTCTCTCTCTCGCGTTCTCTCTCTCGCGTTCTCTCTCT